>JANTQH010000037.1:0-275502 GCA_032988465.1 Onygenales sp. PD_10 | reverse complement strand
GTTTTTAAAAGCGTTCCCTAGTTAAAGGCCAAGAGTTTTAGTTGAGGATGGACCCAAAACCACCCAGGTTTTTAGTTGAGGATAGGCCCTAACCTACCTGATGTTTTACACCTCTCTTGGTGGGTAAAAAGCAAGTGCCCCCGGCGGGATTCAAACCCACCCCCATAACATATAGGTGCTATAGGGATGCCAAGGCCGCCAGCCGCTTATACCATTAAGCCATGCGCGCGGGGCTTAAAAATAGATTTATTAATATTGATTAGAAGACTGTATTTATGAAGGTAGATAAGAACTTTTTAGATGTACTTCTAATATTATTTATAGAATTTATTAGTGAAGATGAAGATGTTATTAAGATAGATGAAAGTAAACTCATTTAAATAGTTTTATAAGATCTAGTTGATGTATTTCTAAAAGGTGCTTGAGGTATTTATAAAGCTAAAGAGGATAACTGTCCATTTAAATAGATTATATCTCATATGAAAGGTAGTTAGTCATTCATCTTCTTCTGTAATTTAAATCTTATAAAATATAGAAATAATATTAAGCTTTATAAACTACTTAGCTCATCCAATTCATTTAAGAGTCTTATTGATTAATAATAATGAGTAATGATCTTTTCAGGTAAAATAGTTAAAACTTTAATAATTAATATAGAATTAGAGGTCTCTACCTGATTTCTTCATGAAGAGTATGGGTGTACCTGCAGATAAATTACTAACTTAAATGAAACCTTTATCTAGAAGGTCATTAAGAGTCTTATAAAGTATAAGTAGTTCATTATGCAATATGTTATATAGAGGTTTTCAGAGTAGCTGAGAGTCTTTACCATCTATCTTCTTAAGTTTAATATGATAATTATATATACTGTGGAATGGTGAGAGCTTCTTAGTAGCCTTATAATTAAAAACATCAAGAAATTCATAATAGTGTGAAGAAAGAACTATTATAGAGTTAGTTTTCAACTTTTTAGAGAGTTATAAGAGGGCCTTCTCTATATTAGTCATGCTAGTGGTAAAAATTTCAACAGGAGATTAGAATTTAAATTTCCAATTACAGCTTCAAAAGAGGTTATAGGTATTAGTAGAGATCTGATAAAGATTAGTAATCTTATAAATATTTTTTTCAGAGGTGTAAATGCCTCTAGAGAATATAATACATCAATTATAAGTATTAATAAGAGTTTGATATTCAGATAGCTATAATAAGTCTAGTATGAAATTATATAGGAGATTCTCAATCTTATATATATAAGTATTTTCTTAGAGAAATCCACTAATATTAACATTAAACTTCACTATATTTCATATAAAGCTGCCTATATCACCATTGACATCTTCAATCTTTTAGGGGTTAATCAGAATATGCAGGAGGTTATGATGATTAACTATATGAGAGTAAATCATTAAATAATAATAGTAATCACTGTCTATTATAGCATTCATATTAAAAGAATGATTAACTATAATAAATATAAGAATTACTAGAATAATTATTTTCTTCTTAAAGGTTTTTCTATTTAACTCTGAGAGCTTCTACTTGCAATTTCACACAGAAGCTAGTCTTTTCTCAAGTCTAACTTAATGTCTTTAAAGTCCTCCTCCTCTTTAGACTTAGTTTGTATGTTTATAGACTGTATGAGTAATTTTAGGGGAATATAAGTTCTACAACAGTTAGTAGCTCTATACTCAGGCTTGTTGTAGTTAATATAGACACCTCAGGCATAGTAGTTAATAATAATGGTAGTAATTATATTTAGAATATAAAATGTATTTGTGTGAGTAAGTTTTATAAGTATTTAATCCATAGTATTTAGATCTTTCAGTAGAGAGGTTTTAAGAAAGACCTCCCTAGAGGTAGTAGGAATACCACTATAAATTTAGCCCTGAATGGTTTTGATCTTGAACAGGTTATTCTTTCTATCATAGAGCTTTATATAATATTTAAGGTATATAGGAGGTTTAATAGAGGTGATGATCTACTATAGAAGTTCAAACTTAATAACTTTTTTAAATAAAATCTTCTTAATAATATTATCTCACAGCTGACTATCAGCTTCCAGAATCTTCTAATTAAATTTTGAGAGAAAGATGGCAAGTAGATCAATCTTCTGATAAATACTATATAATTAGATTAGAGCCTTCTGAGCTACTGAGAGATTAAAGAAAAGAATATTAAGCTAATTGAGAATAACATTAAGAATTATAAGAATAAGCTTAGTATTAGCCTTCATCTAAGGGTGAAATCAGATGATGGTAGTGCCAGAGAGTTAGATATAAATATATTAAATCTGATCAATAAGAGATCTAATTGTAAAGCCATTCAAAGTAATTTTAGCCTCTACATTGAGGTGCCAGGCAGGGTATTCAGAGATTTATTCACCCATGAATTTCTTAAGAGTAGTGAGCCTTTCCTTTAGATGTCTTAAGAAGTCTTCAAAAGGAGTAGTTAGATAAGTAGAAGTTAGAATAGAAGCTGAAGTTAATATAAATATATAATTTTATTTAATAATAAGATTAATCTTATTTGTAAGCTACTGAATGAAGTTTCAGAATTCAACATTAAAGCTCTGAGAAGAGATGCTATTTTTATGTGAAGGGTTTATATTTATCTTCTCAACTAGTGATGAGGATATTTTAGCGCGGTTTTTTAGCATGTATATTAGCATATTAAATACAGGAATCTCATTGATTTACACCCAAGATTGGCAGTATTAAGCTGTATTATTGTAATCTATGTAATCTATCCAGCCCTAACCTTAATTAAGAACTTGAGAATGGAACTCTGCCCAGCATCTGCCTTTCACATAGAGGGGGGTGTTTTGACATGTAATGCAGTCATGTAGTGATCATGGAAGCCTTTTTGTATCCAGCTGACCCTGTTGCTTTTTATACTGACACCAGGCACAAACTTGCAGACATGGTAGTGAAATTCACTTGTGGTTTAGAGTGGAATTCAATCATTCAGGGGCAAATGTCAATCCATACTTATAGAGTTGAAGATAGAGCTTTTCACAGAATGCTGTATGACTAAGCAGGCAGGCAGCTTTCATCTTGTGGATGATATGAGCATTAATGATTGCATGGTCTAATAATCAGAATAGGATTATTAATCAATTCCTATTGGTAGTTCTATGAGTCTCATAGGCAGCCCAGTACTGATCTGCTAGGTTCATCCCATTCATATTGTTATTGTAGTCATCAATGAGGGTAGGGATTTCAATTGGTTTAATGGCATTGTCTCCAAAAACACAGCAGACTTGGGGACTATTTGTAGAAGTAATTCCTAGCCATTTTCAATTGCAAGTAATAAGACTGTCTGGGGTATGAACCATAGACAGTGCTAATACTATGTTATTATCTTTTCATTCAAGACAGAGAACTTTATCCTCAGGGATGTAACATAGAGTATTATAGGATAGCTTGATAGAGGTGTCATGATCTTTCAATTCTTGAAGGAGCATTAGAAGCTTGCCAGGTCAAGTAGTTCCACAAGCACTAAATCCACAATCTTGCAGGTAGCAGAAAAGAACAATAGATGTGAAGTAATTATTCATAAAGATTATATGGCAAGTGACATCTGAATAATAAGTTAATTCTTTCTCCAATCAAGGGCCAAATAGAGATTCACAGGGAAGACATGGTAGTTCCTCCACCATTTCCATGACAAGAGATCCAGTTTTGGTAAGTTCTGGGCACTTTAACATGCCTGAAATGCCTAACTGATGGCTTGACATGTGAAAGATCCATAAATACCCATATTCTACCATAGAAAACACCTTATAACCCTGCTTAATTGATTTGTTGGGCATCTTAACTGTGTGGTTGGACCTCCCAAAGAATCAGATCATCATCTCATTAATGGAAAGATTTGAGCCAGGCATATATCATTCCTTGCATGCCAGGCAGAAATTCAATAGTAATGACTTCAGTTTTGAATAGAATGAAGAGCTTCCTGCAGCTGTAGTGGTTCACAAGTTAGATATATGGAGGAATCATTTGATCTGCTTAAAACAACATATTGACATATGAAGCAATAGTGTATGGATAGGTCCCCAGGCATGCTCTGAGTGCCAGTAATCACTAACTGACAGAGATCTATGTACCCCCATATATATAATTATACCAAGGAATACCTTGATCTCCCTGGGAGTCATTAGTTTCCACTCTCAAGGATGGGTAGAGTTAATCCATTATATCTAGATTTCAGCATAGATGTTTGTAGATTTTGATATATGAGTAATATCTGCCTCCTGGATAAACTGGGTGAATAACACATACAGATCTTCTATATCAACCCCCACCAGCACATTCACAACAGGCAGGCAATATAGGAACTGCATGGGAGTATATTGAACTGTTTCAGGAGAGGGTATGTCTGCAATGACTTGATCAACTGTTTACTTTCATTTTTGGCATTTTGCAGTGGTTTTTGAGGCTTCTAGCAAATAGATTAGTTGGTTTCCCCACTATAGCAGTTAAAAATGAAGGGATTACCTTGTGAATCCCTGGCAGGCTTGTTGGTAGGAGTGTTGAGATCCATGGCCAGATGGGTGGGTAGGTACATAAATGTAATGTGGATCCATGGAAATGTGATCCATGGAAATGCATTGGGTTCATATTCATGAATGGGTGGATTGTTTTGACCAATAGTGTTACATATATTTTAGTATGGTAGATTATTGGTCAAGTGCTCCACACTAATAACTAGTCATTACACCAACATAAACATGCTAAAATATCCTTGCTGCCAGTTGAGGAGATAATGAATTTAAAAAACTATTTGAATTTAGAGAGTTCAGAGAATTTAGGAAGTTCAGAGGATTTAAAAAGTTCAGAGGAAAATCTCATGAGATATTAATATAAACTATTAGAACTTTAGAGTCTTTCACTGACATATTATCTAATAGAGCTGAACTAGTTGTATTTCAGAAAAGTTTACTATATATATAGATTATATTTGAAAGAATCAGCTATATATGTGAATTATATTCTAAGGATAAATATAATAAGAATCTCTAAGGAGAAATCAAGTGAATAATTACAAAATATAATGAGTGCACTCTGATAAGTAGATTATATGAGCTATATACTAGAATTAAAATTATAATTACTAGAGAAGAAAGAAAAAAGAAAAAGAAATCATAAGATTATATAATATAAATAAAAGAGAATTATGTGAGATTGGAGTGAATAAACATTCATATAAAGATTCAGTCAGAGGTGTCTGATTGAGCAGTTAAAGATTAAGCAAAGTTTAAGTGAGCTATAAATATAAAATATAAGAGTATAGTCTTTCATATATATATAATATTTCTATAGCATAATATCTAAGATACAGTATCTAAGTGACTTTATTAGACCTAATTGATTCTTTAAAATAAATAGATTTATGAGTACTTATAATATAATATATAACTCTAAAAGGCATTAACTAACAATAGAAAAGTATTATATAAATAAGAATATATAATAGTAACTTAGACTCACAGTCTTCTCATTTAAATACTCTGATAATTAAAAGTCTAATATATACCTATAAAAGTATAAATATAGTTATAAACATCATACATAATATCTATATGATGATGAGAATAGTATGAAAATTATCTTTAAGATATTTAAAATTTAGAATTACTTCAGATAGAGAATCTAATGCTCTTTTTGACATTAATATAATTTTTAAATGCTATGAACATTAAGGCAGCTACATTGAGATAATAATGAACACTTCAAGTAAGAATAAAGTATTAGGAATAGAGTAGAGATTTTCCTTATATTATTATTCTATAAGAGATATTCAGTTATAACTCTCTGAGGTAGCCCCTGAAATGCAGGGGAGACATAATGACTATCAGCACCCTAGTAGGTAAAGTGATAAGAGTTATCAAAGAGGAACCCCACTGGATCCTTTGGCGTTGAGGGGGGAGGGGGGAGAGGAGGGAGGGAGGTAGCTATTGATGCACTTACCAGTCTGATCATCTGCAGCAGGTATGAATGCACAAGCAAAACAAGCAGGTCAGCACTAATACCTTGCCAGGAACTTGTGGGAAATGAAACCAACAGATGCAATTCCTGCATGGACTGAGGCATCATTGCTGTGATTCATCAGCTTTGGCATGGCCTGATTCACTTTGCAGGATCAACAAGCTCCCCTGCCAAGTTGCCATGGTGGAAAACAAGGCCCATCCGGCTGGCTAAAAGTTAGTTAGCTAACTAACTAGTTAGCTAGCTGCCAATCCTTGACAGTCGGTCCCAGACTCGCAGTCTCGCAGATGTGGACAGAATCCTGCGTTCACGGAGTTGTTCTTCGTCTGGCCGGCAGTGTTGCATCGTGTGGAGAGATCATCAACTTTTACTATAAATCCTTTAGTTACCGGGCCTAATAAACGACTAGTTATCAGTGGATATTGCTCCCGATTCCCCGAAACAAAACTAAAAATCTCTATCCATCGCTGCTTGTGCAGCTTTCCAAGAACGGCAAGGATTCGATTGAAGATGGATGCAAGACCCCCTGGCAGCTCCAACGGCGACAAGGGGGGGCTCCCGTGCCAACAAGCCGTCGAAAAGGAGAACCCCCTAAATTGCAAGCCAAGATCTCCTTCTCCCAGCCTTATCGCATTCAACATTGTCGGAGCCAGCAACCGTGTGGCTCCACTCGTCTCTTTTGAGGGCTATTGCCCCTCTCTCCAGGGCTCACTCTATCCGCAAATACTTCTTCCCTTCCTCCCGCCTCTCCCAAACATCTCTCCAACTATCACGCCTGAAGATATATCAAGATGACTATTACTCGACGCGCGGATTCGAAGCTCTTCCAACCCTGGAAGATTGGCAATGGCAAAATTGAACTCAAACACCGTGTGGTGCTTGCGCCGTTAACCCGAAACCGCGGCACCCCGCTCCAAGCGGAGAGCACCCCAGAGAATCCGAATAGGATATGGGTGCCAAACGACTTAATGGTGGAATACTACACACAGCGTACCACTGAGGGAGGTTTGTTGATTTCCAAAGGTGTAGCCCCTTCATTGGAGGTCAGTGTGTTTTTTCCGTCATTTTAAGTCCCTTTCGAGCAATACTGATGCTGATAGCAATGAAGAGCAATGGGATGCCTGGAGTTCCAGGAATGTTCATCCCGGAGCAGGTCGCCGGTTGGAAGAAAATCGTGGAAGCGGTTCATGCAAAGGGGGGCTATATTTACTGCCAACTGTGGCACGCTGGGCGCGCTACCATCCCCCAGATGACAGGATCCCCCGCTGTCTGCCCCTCGGCCAGTGTATGGGATGACGCCGACGAGTGCTATTCCCATCCCCCTATTGGGTCGAGCAAACCAGTTCCCTACTCGGCCCACCCACCCATTGAATTGACCCACGGTCATATCAAACAAACCATTCAAGACTACTGCAGCGCCGCGAAGGCTGCAATCGATGTCGATTTTGATGGCGTCGAGATTCATGCAGGAAATGGGTATCTTCCTGAACAATTTCTCAGCTCAAATATTAACAAGAGAACTGATAAATACGGGGGTACACCAGAGAAGCGGTGCCAATTCGTGCTTGAGTTGATGGAGGCACTTGCGAACATGATTGGGGAGGAAAACCTTGCAATCCGTCTCTCACCCTTTGGTCTGTTCAACCAAGCCCGCGGCGAGCACCGAATTGAGACGTGGACACATCTTTGCCAGCGCCTAAAGGCATCGCACCCAGCACTCAGTTATGTCAGCTTCATTGAGCCTGTAGGTACACCATGCAGTCATCAACCCAAAACATCAAATCTCTCTGTATTGCTGCGACGTTTTCTAACTAGGATTACAGCGCTACGAACAAATATTCAGCTATGAAGACAAGGATTTGTTTTTAAAATCATGGGGCCTTCCGGGGACCGACCTTAGCAGATTCCGAGAAATCTTTGGACCAACCCCATTCATTTCAGGAGGCGGATGGGATGATACAAATGCCTGGGGCGTTCTTGAATCGGGGAAGTACGACGCATTCGTCTTCGGGCGTTACTTTGTTAGCAATCCCGATCTGGTCGAGCGCCTGAAATCGGGGCTACCGCTGAGCGAATATGATCGCAGTCGATTCTATGGGCCGTTTGCGGACTCCACCATTGGGTACACAGATTACTCAACATTTGACCAGCAGAAAGCAAATCATTTGAATTAAATGTATCACCTCCTGGACTCTTCAGAAATTTGGTGCAATTATCTATATTTCTAATATAGCAAGCAAAAGGTGGGCTCGGTCGGAAAGACATAGATCTGCACTGCATGGATTATTCTCAAATCAATGAAAGAGTAATTCCTGATAGATTCAGCCTGAAATTAATTCTATTTATGCCAAATCACACTGTACCTTCAATATAATGTTTCAATATATTCCTAGGTTTGACAAATCAATTCACCCCGCAAAACATATCATCCAACATGCTTACTACCCAAAAACAATCCCGTCATCGCCCCCATTGTCTTCATCTCGGACCTCTGAAAATGGATTTGGGATATCCAACATCCGACAAAACTGGTCGGTCTGTGAATTCGGAAATTCCACAGGTTGTTCATCGAATTTGACATTCTCTGCGGGGTCGTATGGTGGAGCATGCCGTTTGAAGTTGTCAGGGATTAGGAGCATATCCTTCGCTGTTATGTTTTCCCTTACCCAGCGCATATTCTTTTCAACTATTTTCGCACACGCCTTCTCAGACATCGGCCATGGTCCCCCAGTATATGAACCGCCTCTGATCGCCAGTGCGCCAGCGTACGAGCGGGTGATGGCAAGCCATTCCTCGTCGTGACATAGCAAAAACTTATTGGAAGAGGTTGTTTGGAGATATGGGTTTGTGGGGTTGCTTATATTGTCAAGGGGCAAGTCAATCTCAAGCAGTTCGAGAAATTCACGACCGCGTCCTGGCTTATCCAGAGCAAGAAATTTAGTGGTGTCGTTGGTAATTCGCTCGGATTGTGGCCTATCGGTAGTGCTATTACTCCTTAAAGTGGCCTTGAGCATAGATTCCGGGAGCTGAGATTGTATGGCATCTGGGATGGACAGAGTCTTAAATATATCATCGCCCAGCTTGGGTTCATGTTTCACCGTGGCCGAGTATTTAACGTGCATGTGGCCTGAAAACCAGTAACTCGGCTTTAAGTAATTGAGGAGTTGTTCCGCTGGTGGACTGCCCAGGCTATCTATTTTCGCGCTCTCCAGAAAATGAGGCCGTTGGTGAAAGAGACTTCTGTAGTCCCCAAACCATTCGACTCGCCGAGGCCAGTCGTGGCTTACACCAACATGAATCTGAGAGCGGATCTGGAGAAGCTTTGCCACATCATAGTCACGGACGTGGTAAACTGACCGAATATCGCCCCTATCGTAGGGCAGGCGTTCATGATGGGGCTTTTGGTAATCCGAAGAGTTGAAAATTCCAGACAAGCCAGCAATACGGAATGGGCCATAGCGGATGACATTAGATGCCCCCATATAATATATATTTGGTGCCAGCCAACCGCCATAATACAACTCAAAGAGATAGTTGGAAGCTTCATGGTTTCCTCCGATGACAATAGTTAGGATAGGGGCGCGTTTGGCTCCGGAATAGTAGGCATGGAAATCTCCGAGATTTCGATACTTGCGCGGAACCGACATGCAGTTCAGATCCAATGTGTTTCGTACGGCCTACAAATGAAACAATCAGCCCGACTTCGAATAGTTAAAGACGGTTCGATCAACGTCCCTGGAAATCACCGCAAATGATGAGAAAATCCAAGTCTGTCATAGACCAGCCACGCGACTCGCATGCCGTCGCTACGGAACTATAGATCTCATCCAGGGAGCCATGGCCCTTGGTTGATGTCAGCCTACTTCTATCCGGGAGACATCAAGGTGAACTCACACAACCTTCCACTGCAATCCTCAGCGTTGGCTTTGGCGTTGTGGTGGTTGACATTGCCACCAACTTCGTTCAAGGCAATGTTCTGTCTTCTAGGGCAAGGAAACGTGATTCGAGGTCGCAGCGTAGCCAAGGTGAGTCCACGAATCGTCTAGTGACAGGCAGATGGCGGGGAGGGGAACAATATTTAAACCACCCGCCTACCCCTCCTCATATACGAGGGTGTGCCGTATCAGCACCTGGCTTGGTCATATGTGACTCAACATCATGTTGAGGACTAGTTAGCTTAGCTTAATATCTTTGCCACATTTAATTCGCCCAGCTCATTTTGTGGCGGCACCGAAACAAAACCTCTGTGATTTTTCGGGCGTGTTGTTGGATGGAATCTGCTATCCGAGTCCTCAAGAAAAGTTGTTTGCTCCCAGATAGCTCATTGTGGGAAATATCAATACATCTATAAAACTACTGTATGGAGCAAGGTGTGTGAATCTGGGTGCTTGTATCAACCATCACTGACAATCCGTGGCCTGTATGCCTTCAGTTGGGCCATTGGATCACCAGCAGCAACACTTCAAGCCAGTTCGTTCAACGTCATGGTTCTATACTCTCTCCACACCTTGAACCCAGCCTGTTCATACCAGTTGACCAAGTTAACCCAATCGATGAAAATAAACTCAACCCCTCGTTTCTGAAGGTCCAAGGCTGCTGTCGCGATTAACGCTAAACCAACTCCTTTTCTCCGAACATCATGGTGGACGCCAACACACCCTATCTGCCCTGTATTATCTCCAAGCAATGGCGGAAACGCAAGGTCGTTGGACAAGCCGACTCCTGGCCCCAGCATCAGAGTCCATCCAACTTGCTTGCCCGATGAATCTATAGCAACCATTACCTGCGAGTGCTGCTCAGCCTGTGCAAGCCTTTCGAATGCCCCGATCCATACATCATCGGTGCCGAATAGCTCTTTTTGCCGAGCCATACACTCGCCGTATTGGTCCTTTTCCCAAGGCATAAACTTTATCCCAGCTTTGGCCGCACGCTCCAATATCATTGCCGGAGCCTCGTATGTCTTAAGATCAACAAAGTAGTCTCTTGCGGAAGGACCAGGATGGACGCAAAACCCACGGTGGGTAAAGAATGCCTGGGATTCCTTTTTAATGTCCAAAGGAACACCAGGCCAGAAACGAGGAAAGCTAGATCCTATTGTAACCGCGCGCGCTCCGGAAACAGACCTCAGATGCGTTCGTGCATGGTGAATGAGGGCCGTTCCGATCCCGCGCGACTGGTGCGCTGGATGGACAAGAAGGGCGGAAATAAAAGCAGCTGGGCGGTCCTTATTGACATAGGTAGCAACGAAACCAATAAGTGTCCGTTCAGAGTGAACTGTGAAATGGGCGCCATTGGGGCGCATGAGAAGATCCGCAAGCCTACTGGCTGGAACAGCATACTGAGGAAGCAGGTTATGCCACAATTCTATAACCTGGGACATAGCTTCGGCAGAATTGAATGGCTCTATAGCAAATTGCTGGGGTTTATCGACAGTAGCAACGCCGCAGGACGGGCTGTCTCGTTTAAGAGGAACCTCGTTTGTTGTGATGGTGGATAACCGTTGATATTCCGAAACGATTGAATCCAAATCCCCTGGTCCATGGGACTTGGAGGCCGATTCCCGATTAAGAAATCTATCCTTCAGCTTATCGACACGAAGCACCGAGTTTGAGATTTGCTGTAAGGGTATCTCGCCATTTTTGCAGGCGTTTAATACCGCATCGAACATGCTGGGTGAGCTGGATGTATCGGATACCATCACAACATCAGATCCTGCATGAAACGACAAAATGGCATTTCTCTCTGTTGCATAATGGGATTTGATAGGGCTGACATCGAGATAATCCGAGATAATCAAACCACCATGCTGGAATGTACTACGAAGCACATTAACGGCGGTGTCACTAAGTGATATGGGAAGTGAATCATCCAGGCATGGAAGCACAGCATGGGTTGTCATCAGAGATTCGACCTCCTCCGCTATAGCTCTCCTATATGGAATAAATCCATCACACTCCAAAGCATCACGATCCTTTAAGATAGTCGAGAGTGATCCGTCCAACCCTCGATCCGAATCGGCTCTTCCCGGAAACCCCTTTACACACGGAATAATACCATTGTCCCGTAACCCTGCTAGTTGAGCTGCGGATAACCGGCCAAGTTGGTCACCGCTCAATGGGGGCATGGCCGTAGATCGTTTCTGTAGTCCGAAGCCGGCATTGCAGGCGTCTGCAATTCCCATGTTGATACCCAGGGCACCCCAAAGTTTGGCGCTCGCTGTGGCATATTGATACGCATCTTCTGCAGTGCATAAAGCATTGGCTGTCTCCAAACCAGGCCGCTGTGGTACAGCGACAGAGGCGATCGCAGAGGTCAGACTGACATCCTCCTCGATGCAAACAAATAGAGGCCTCGCGTGGCCAGCCTCTTTGGCGGCAGACTGCAGATCATTCACAAGAGAGATAGCCTGCTCAGCATTCGCGATATTTCGTTTGGTAAGAATGACAGCTCCGATGTAATAGGGTGCACCGATCAAACGCTTAACCTCAAGAGTAGCGGACAGACCGTCGAAACCGACGATGAATAGCTAGCGGTGAATATTGTCAGTTGGCCAGCAAGATAATATTTACCAGGCGGGGTTTCCTGGAAACCGGGATCATAATTACCTGCCCGAGCTGCTTGCGAAGTTCCCCATCCTCCATGGCTAGGAGTATCTGAAGGACGATATGGTCGCTCAAACAAGAAACTATTGAGCAGCAGGTCTAAACCAGGAGCCAGCCGACGAAACAGGCTTCCTGAGACAGAAAATAATTGCTCGTCCTGCACCAGCAAGTTTGTGGGGTGGTTATTTCTACGCCGTTGGATCGAATTCATCGTGGGGTTGCACTATTTAACTAGAAGCTAAATGTTCTAGTTCACGAACTAGTTACCATGGATGGTGACACACTGACACGCTTTCGAGAATTAATAGCCTGCCGAAATATTTATATAATTCACCTTTTGGGCAATAGAGTAACAAGAACAGATAATGTCTAATTATCAATTGGCCTATTGAGTTGCTAAGACCCCTTCAACCATTGCACAATACTCCTGTCTGTGAGACCTTCGAATAGCTAGTACATAGAGGAACCCAGAAGTGCTTATTGGCAAAAAAGTCGCAGAATATCAGAGGCGGCCAAATTCCAGATATCATCATTGAACCAGGACGGAAACGTAAAGAAGAAACCAAAAGGTCAAACAGCAGGAAATCCAATGCCACTTCTCTCCAGGCACACACATGTTCCCGCTCCGATTGGGTGCACCGACAGGTTGTTAAAACAGGGGGCGGCGGCGGTCTGAAACTCAGCGTCAAGTCTGCTTCAAAGACAGCATCGAAAGCAGCCGTTGTCGAATTCGGTCAATGTCTGTCTGCAACGTCAGCAAGATACAGAAGCAAGGGGGGTTACTATGAACCAGAATAGCGTACACCTTGTAGCCGATCAGAACAATCATAACCCTTAGGGAAACATTCCATGACACATTGCAACCCTTGGATGGGGACGAGCGGAGGATCACGAGAGTCTGGGGGCTGGGCTGAGGCGGAGGAATAGCAAAGGGAGCCAGTAACTGAAATAATGGCAAGGAAACGCATGGCTAATATAATAGGCTTGCTCATGTGAAAGGAAGAAAAGTCCTTGAGTTGACGCTCGAGATCAATGGACCTTGAGGGCGGCTGAGCGCCCGTTTATATTCCAATCCATAGGTAGGGAGATGGTAAAAGGAGGCACTTTTCGTATCAGCTACAAACCCGATGCGAATCCACCAACGCAGCGTTGAAAAGCGCGGCTTGTTACACGCCATCTGCCGACATAGCACAGAATTCCAAGGTTGCAAACTTAGACGCAAAGAACGCCATACGAGCTGCGGCTCGATTAGAAACAGGACTGCCCGAACATTGCAGGGACACGAATCGGTGCCTTGGGTAAACCTAGCTCCGAAAAACATTTATTCTGCAGCTGGCGGGTATCTGCAACCTTGCGCCAACAGAACATAGCGAGCAGGGCCAGAACCATGCCTCTGGAGGGAGTGATGGTATCTTGATATCCTGATGCTGCCGGGCTTCACACATCTCGGTGTGCGGAGTCAGTCGGTGCGGGACATGGCATTTGTCAGCAGAATCTCGGAGGCTGACCCCACTCGGCCCAGGACGCCGAATCCCGATATCAAGATTCAAACCCCCTCCAACAATCCAAATCCAGCTTTGTGTCTGCCATCTCCATTGCAAATCACAATTGACCCTGGCGGAGGAACAGGCAGTCCGGGTCCATATGCTGGAGACACGACACCACACTTCAGCTATTTTCCCGCTTCACAGCATTCCCGTCTTTGCCACCGCCGACATTTGATATCAAGAAGGGGCTGCAAGGAATCCTCTGGCGCCGTCTTCCGCAGAATGCCTGATGATCCAGTCGCCTTCCATGGCAGAGACCTCACCGGGGCCGTCCTCGGTTGATGTTGTTATTGTTGGTGAGCGCTATTCGTTTCTCTCCAGTCCCATAGCGAGCAGTTAACTAATCGCGGCGCTTCTCAGGAAATGGGCCCTCCGCCATGATCCTCTCCTACATTCTCCACGGCCATATCCCCTTTTACAATCCAGAATCCCGCCACCCAGACCCGCTACTCCACGCGAAGCTAAAGCGTTCCCCAGAGCTCCTTCATCTAGATATCGACCGTGTGACAGACCATTTTGCAGCCTCCCGCTTCTCCTACTCTACCCAGGCTCTCCCCGTTAACGTGCTCTTCGACGCTCTGATCCGGCCCAATGGAGATGATGATGAAGGTGTAGAAACAAGTGTTCAATGGCGTTACATGCCTGATATGGCCGTCCCGCATGCCATTTTCGGTGCTGCAGCCCAGCCCGGAGGGCAGTGGACAGAATGTCCAGCGGGGACCACTCCTGACATTCAATCCCTAAGTTACGCCGGTATGCTCTCGCTGCCGGGATATAGCTTCTCTGAGCATCATCAACTCGCACATGGCTCTCCTTTGCCTGCTTTCACAAGGCCATCCAGACAAGCGGTTGCGGAGTACCTTGCGGCATATCCAAATGCCGTCGGGATAGCTGATTCAATTCGATGCGGACAAGAAATCCGGGGTGTCGCTCGCACAAACGACGGATTCTATATTCGGTCACATGGCATTACTTGCCGGAAACTTATTTTGGCATCCGGCGTTTTTGCAGAAACAATTCCTCCAAGGCCATTGTTACAACCGCTACGAACTCTACCACCTCCTTCCTCATCGCAGCAACGTCATGCCCCGCTTCTTGTGATTGGGTCCGGGTTTTCTGCTGCAGACATTATTATATCCTCTAAGCCGGATCAAAAAATCATTCACGTTTTCAAATGGGAACCGGACACGAATCCATCCCCTTTGAAGGGCTGTCATCAGCAAGCATACCCAGAATACGCAAGTGTATATCGACTCATGAAACGGGCATTCACGCAATTGGACGGGGATAAATCGACACGGCACTCAAAACTCACTCGCGGCAATTCATCTCCCTTCCTACAAAGTAGAAACTGGCAAGAGATTTATGAAGGGATGCCTAACACTGCCATATCAGATGTCGTACTGAATAACGGCGCAGCAATCGTCACATTTCGTCGCCCGGATGGGACCACCCTCTCCCGAGAAGTAGGTGGGCTAGCATACACAGTCGGCCGAAGGAGTACATTGAACTACTTGGATAAACACCTGCTTGCGGAAATATTCGGACAAGAGCCACTTAACGATGACGATAAATGGATATCAAGAAAGACGCTGCGTGAACGCGCACTAGACGACCTGGAGGTCACAAAGGACGTATTTATCATTGGCTCTTTAACGGGAGACTCGTTGATAAGATTTGCTCATGGCGGATGTGCCTATGTGGCGGGAAAGCTGATCCAACACGGATCCGACACGGGGATTTGCCCGAACAATGGCGCGAGTAGTGCAACTAAGGACGACCTGTCAATCGCCCATCAAACGTGCAGAAATAACACAAAGCAAGTGAAGCGCTCTGAATACACCGCTAATGGGTCGGCGAATCCGACAGCTGCCAAAGCAGGTGATAAATACACGAATGAAGAACCTCGACTGAAAAGCTGGTGGGCTGCTTTCTTCCGATTATTCCGTTAGACATTTCTCGTTTTCGAACATCCAGGTGTAATTTAATTTTGGGATAGATAATTGCTTGGCCTTGTACAGTCAGATTTGACCGGTTCACCATGAATCATAAATCAATTATGTTCTTGTGTAAATATCTAACAAGGAGTCCTTCTCAGGGAACTTGGAAATGGAGACAGCAGGGAATCAACCCATGAGTTGGAGTTGATCGTCCGGTGGCCAGCGGACTTGGGCAAACGTAAGACATCGTTTTATGCTCTGTAGGAATTTGCGGGTGATTTCGTCGCTCATAATATGCGCCTGTCCCTTGTCGCTCTCGTGAAGTTTCTCTCGCGCAGATCTCTCGTGGATACCAACCATGGTAACACCAATTGGCCAGGCACTGCGGTGTCAACTGATTAGCATACGCTCATAGTTTGGGTTGTTTTCCTTGTGCGGTATGGGAGGAGGGTGGTTCACTTACGCCTTTCCAATACTCAGTCTTAGATAGCCATCATTTGCGTCGACGTAGCGTCTATTTTGCGCATTTCGTACGATTTCCACCACCGGTTCCAGTATACTCTCTTCTAACTCTCCTTTCTCGAATTTCTTGAACAACGGCCGCATGTTTTCACGCGACTGCACCATAGCATTGTAGGCCTGTTTTCCTTGGTAGCTTTGCTTGACGGACGTATCCCGTTTCGCCAGTGCGATTTCCCACTCCTTGAAGATCATGGTGAAGTAAGAGGCGAGCTGCCGGAAGAGGAATTTGCGTCCTTCCTCGTCCTTGGGCAACTTAGAGGGGACTTTCATTTCGGCTTCGGGAACAAGAACAAGTGTGGTGGGTATAGGGCCGTCGGAGAGGTGTTGCTGGGGTGTCAAGGACCGTTGGACAAGCCGGCTATATCGCTTTATACGTCCCCTATGGCTCTCTCCAAAGAGGCGGGCAGGTTCCCCCAGTTCCCTCAGTTTGTCGATCACCTCATTCTCGCCCAGATTTAGTTCGTCTTCAGTCAGCGGCGTCCCCTCCTTGGAATCACTTGTAGGTTCCGAGGCGATCTCCGGCAGCCCGAGTCGCCTCCTCCGTTCTCTTTCCTTGGTCTCTGCTTCTGCCTCGCGTCTCCGTCTTGATTCCTCGGCCAGCCGCCTTCGCTTCTCCTCGCGCTCACGATTTCGCTCGGCTTCCTCCTCTTCCAGCTTGCGTTTGCGCTCGATGCGCTGTTCGCGTTCCCTTTGTAGCTTCTCTTGTTCTTCGTTATATGCTTCCAGACGAGCTTCCTCGAGCTCAGATCGTTTCAGGTACTTTTTCTCGGGGCCGGCGGAGGGCTTGGACTTTGATATCTCCTTGGCCATCAACGACGCGAAATCCATGGTGGGCCGAAAATTCCGCTGGGGGAGAGAGAGTCCAGCTTCAGTAGTATTTGTAGGAGGGGTTGGATAGTGACCGGCAGAGTAGAGAACTACCTTCGTCCAGAGAAGGCTGGGGAGGAGATGTGAGGACGGAGGTTGTGGTTGTGGTTGAACCACTGGTTGTGGTTGTGGCTATTGTCTGGCGGGCGGTGGCCCGAGCTCGGCACGCGCGGCTGTTCTTCCTCATCTTTAGACGCGAACCCAACCGGCCTTCAACATCCAACCCTTGACTCCCCGTCTGTTTACATCCATCCTGTCCTTTCGCCGTCCTATGGCGTAGTGGCATTTACTTAACGCCCTATTCTGCGCGATCTTCTCTATCCCCCACACCCTCTGCCACTCGCTCTCGCTCTCGCACAAGGAACACGCGCCTTTGGCTTGCGCTGCTTGAGATCCCAATCTATGCGCCCGCCATGGCGACGGTGACAGAAGACAGCCCTGATGCGCCCCCCAAAATTGACCGCCAGACAACAACGCCTTTTCACCTAAAACTGTTCTACCGGCAACACTCCTTCCATCACCTCACAGACTTTCCAATCCTATCCCCTCCAACCGCCACAAACTCGAGCCTCTCCGCCCCCCCTCCGCCGCTCCCTCCACACCTTCAGATCTACACCTGGCAGTCATGTTCTCTGCGTGAACTGGCGCATCTTCTAACATCCTGTCTGTCCTCCATACTACCTGACCCTGCCGTGGGTACCCGTCTTTCCTTCCGGCTCATATATCCCGATACAAGAAACCAAGCTATTTCTCCCGATGGTCGGGGGAGATATCTTAGCAGAGATATGGGCAGCGTCATAATCGGACCGCGCGATGATGGTGACAGGCGAGACGGGGATCGCCCGGCGAATGCGCCACAGAAATTTCAGGGTGAAGAGGCCGATAAATGCCTACAGGATTTCCGTTTCGTCATCGGTGACTATGTGGACTGTGCGGTTCTCCCTCCTTTGGCCGACGGCTCTATCGCACCGGCTATCATTAACAGGGGGGTGACCGGAAGCTCAGTGATTGGTGGCGGGATGAGGGCATTTGGGAATGGGCCACCAGTGAGAGAGAACGGGTTTGGTAGACCGAGACCTGGTGGGCCGCCAAGGGGAGGAGGCTACCCTCCAGGCGGCCCTGCAGGAGTGCCTGTGGGGGAATGGAGAAGGGGAGAAAGAATTCCTGATATGGGAGGGCGGGGGTTTGGCCGAGGCCATCCGAGAAATCGAGGACGGCCTTATTAATATTTCAACCCAATCATTGCGATTTTCTACTTATGTAGGGTCTGGCCTGGCTGAATGGGCAAGCCAGCGGACACCTTATTTTGTCTTCTCCCAGATACTAACACAAGATGACTTTCTTCCTCTGTATTCTTAACTGCACCGCGATATTCGGTTATTTTTCTTTCGCCTGTGTGATATTACCGGCCGAGTTGCTTAAATGATGGATAAGATTGACGAATAGATAAATCTGCCGGGGGAGCTGCAAGTGATGAATGTTGGCTTGATGATTTGAATTATGTCAACTAAGACATAAGAACAAGTGGGTGCCCGTGCTCTCTATAAAATAAAACTGCAAATCGCACCGATAAACAACCGCGTTGCCCGTCTAAAAACGGGGTCAATCGCAACTGAGCTCATCACATTCGCCATAATAAAGCCAAACAACGCCCTAGAGGTGCGCATTCCATCCCTCCTCGTGCCAGGTGATCCCAATGGCTGTCAGAGCATCGGGAGCAAAACACCTCATTGCATATCAAACACAACGTCTATCTCTCTGCGAGATCAGCCAATTTACCACTCCGAGATCGTATCGCCTCTCCGCTTCCCTCTAAACTCGAATTTTCCCTAATGAACCAAAAATATAAAATCAGTCTCAGCGCACATTCAATTGCAGCAGCCACTTTGTCCAGAGGCAGTCGCCATGGACGAGGGGGAAAGTGGCCGATGCGGGGGATCGAGCATACATCAACTTTATAGCCGGCATAGATCAAGATACCTGGCACGAGAGCCATGTAGCAGAAGGAGATCCAAGCGGTCCGGGGAGTCCATCGGAAGTATTTGTATCGGTTAACATTGAGGTCTAAACAAGGCGTGATCTATCAGTTATCACGGCGCGGTCAAAGAGGAGAAGCCGGTGCTAAACCCCAGCGCAGCGATGGAGGGAGGAACAGAGACGGACCGTAGTATTTCTGGAGGGCGGGATCGAGGGTCAAATCTGTGGCGGAAGAGGTCAGCGATTGGCAGCGGGAGAGACGGGGCTGGGGAAAGGCGCACTGGGATTGGGGCCGGCCATGGTTGCTAGCCTGTGCGGGAAGGATATGAACGCAAAATTCGAGAGTCAATGGCAATGGACGGCGGGTTCCCGGCGTGCGATCTATTCGATGGCTTCAGCAGACTCACTGATCAATGATGTAGGCGGTTGATGGCGAGGATGTGGTGCAAGATTAGTCAGCAGTGCCAAGCATTCCTGCCATCAACCCGCGTTACGCGTATCCAACCTCTATGTGACCTCAGGGATAAGGCCGAATCCCTGCTACAGGCGGAACGAAATTCATATTCACGCACAGAGTACATACCTCCTCGTCCGGTGGCTTGCAAACCCCAGCCTCTCTCTTTCACCGTCCAGGTTTGACTAATTGATGGCCCGGGGTGGAAGTGTTCAACCAATAACCTAGCTGGACGGTCCGGCAGATTACGTCCAGCCGGTGCCAGAATACTAAGAATAGGCGATTACACGGAACTTGACGGGTGAGCACTGAGACAGCGCCTTAATGACTTAAATAGCCTCTGCCTCCCAGGAACATATCATAGGGCCAACCCTTTTGCAAACGCATATCCCTCACCATGGCTACCTCACAAGAAAACGATGTAAAGATCACGGTCCACTGGTCAGTCTCCTTGCCATTATTTACCGTCCCATTCCTAACCTATCTATCTTCAGGCTGGACAGATCCCGCGCACAACGCATCCTTTGGCTTCTCGAGGAGCTAGGACTCTCCTACGAGATCAAGGTAGCCAAGAGGGACGAGACAATGCAATCCCCCCCAGAGTTGAAGAAAATCCATCCGCTGGGCAAAGCTCCTATCGTTTCCCTTGAGGTGCCGGGGAGCCCACCGATCGTGCTAGCCGAATCAGCCGTCATCGTTGAGTATCTAATCGACCACTTTGGTCCTCGTCTGGTTCCCAAGAGATATCCCGAGGGCAAAGAAGGCCAGCTGGCGGCCGAGACAGAGTCATGGCGGCGCGATCGATATTTCATGCACTATTCAGAGGGGTCTCTGATGGCGCTGTTAACCCGCGTGTTAATAGTCAGGGGTATGCATGGTTCCTCTTCTCTACATCAGATAGACCTATCACCACTAACACTAACCATATCAAAGGTATCCGAGATGCCCCCGTGCCATTTTTCATCAAACCGGTAACAAGGACGATTGCTGGAAAGATGGATTCGCTCTTCATCAAACACAACATTAAAATCAATCTCGATTTCCTGGAAGATCAGCTCAAGTCTGCGCCAAACGGAGGCAGCTTTTTTAGTGGCGACAGTCTCGCTGGGTCCGATATCATGATGGGCTTCCCATTGGAAGCGATCGTACAAAGCGGGATAATCGAACAGGATGTAATTCCGAACGTTACAAAGTACGTTAAGCAAATCCAAGAAAGACCGGCATACCGAAAAGCAGTGGAAAGGATCGTCGAGCTAGAAGGCAAATACGAGTTGATGTGAGCTCTCTACAGAGCAGGGTCTGCACGTATTAATCTTTAGAATACTCCTTTTGTGTTTAGCGATGAAATTCCACTCAAAGTACGCAATCTCGGACCAATCGCCCCTCTCTATCTCTATAAACATTCGATCCATTCTCCGCACTCTGTATTCCTGCCTTGTGTATCAACCACCTTGATTCTCTGGTGTCTTCTGTACCCGCTGATGTAGAGTGGTGATGATGTAATCAACCGCCCGAGCTAGCTAGCTGTCAGCAGCATCAACATCATCAGCAACAACATCCTCTCGTCCCTTCAGCCCTTCATTCCTCCTCTCACCGAAGACTTGATCAAAGAGCCGCTGTCGGAAATGATACCGCACCCGTAGCACCGTTCGCTAACGTCTTCATCAACGCTTTCGTCGGCGCAACAGTTCGCAAGCGGTGCCGCTACCCCATGCCCGTCTCTCAAAAAGCTCCCTCTGATCCCTCTTCCTCCCGCGACATTCGCCGTCTGTCCGACTCCCAACTCCTTAGCCGGCATAATACCCCTCTAGCTTCCTTGTCCTTGCAGAGCTCTGGCACTTCGGCATCACCACAAGCCGTACCAGTAGCGAGCTCCGCCATCGACCCCTCGAGCAGTGGCCCCGCAAATACGCCGCTTGCAACCCCCTCCAACATCGGGACTCATACAGTCAACACCTTTGCGTCAGCTCCTATCGAACAGGAGGGACTTATTAACCATAGTTCTGAGCCCACCTCTAGCCTGTTGGGTGCCTCGTTTTTTGGATCCACTGAAGGCCCAGACTGGAACTCATCCTACGGTTCCTTTCTGGACCTAGCTCACATCTACGAGCCGCAGGGAGAGCTAATGGGTGAACACACCGATTTATTAGTACGAGACCTGGACGATCCTTGGGCTTTGGCAAATCCTTCATCAGAAACTGGACATAACGCGGCGCAGGATACCGCCGTCTTTCCCTCCCTGGCGCGAACTCCACTGGCCCCCACCTCATCTACTCTTCGCGCATTGACACCAAGCCCTGCATCCCTTCACGAAAGCACAAAACGCAAACCCGAGACCGAACCTACTTCTTCAGAAAGAGACGCAGTTCGCCCCAGGCACCCAACCCCGGAACCTGAAGAGAAACCACCTGAATCCAACAACCGCGGGGTCCCAATGATTGAGCGAACATCTTCCGCCCCAAATCCCCAGTCGCATCGCGAACGTACGTCTAGCGTTGGCGCAGGCCACAGCAATAACAGATACAATGGTCAGAACAGTCCAAATGAGCCTTCGCCAGCCTCAATGCCAATCCCTGGGGTCTTGAAACACCCCGATCCATCTGCAAAAGGAAAATGCATCCTTCCCGCTGAAAAGGTTTTTCCAATACAAATAGGCACTGAGTTATTCCGCCTATCTGGTGCATCTATATCTTCTGATGGTTAGTGTAATACCCCTCCCTGGAGATCCATAGATCTACCTGGACTAAAGATCTTAGAGCACCCTCATATTTTTCCCAGTTTTTTGAGGAACAGTTACGCAATAACGAGGATGGCGCAACTGTCAGAACTTTATACATTGACCGTGACCCTGCCACATTTCGGGATATACTGATGCACCTCCAAGGTACGTGGATTCGCCTCCGAATGCGACTGTGCCCTAAAACTGACAAGTTTCTGTAAAGGCTACCATGTGCGACCCCATGATGGAGGGCACTTTGTTAGGCTATTTGCCGACGCGCAGTTCTACAGTTTGCCTCGCTTAATCTCGCAACTGTTTGAATCCGAGATGTTCATCCAGATAGGAGACCGACATTTCCAAGTTCCACGGGACATCTTTTCTGGACCCGGAGATTCTCCCAATTTCTTCACTCTTGGGTTTGCCGTCTTCTTCGCTAACCCGTCTGAGGTGTTCCCTGGACTAGACCGAAAAGGCCTCCTACGTCCACCGTCAATCGCACCTCCCATTGTGAGTACTAGATCAGCAGACGTATTCGCAGAACTCCTCCATATGCTTCGTGGGTACCCTATTCATATACGAAATGGGGAACATAGGGCGGACTTGCTCCGTGATTGTCGTTATTTCCACCTCCGGGGCCTTGAGCAAAAGCTCATCCCCCACTCCATTAGCTACAATCTATTGAGGCAGAAGTCGGAAATTGTGATAAGATTAGAAGACATTCGCCAGTCGGGAGTTCAATTCGTGAACGACGTTTTACCATCGGACAGGGCTGCCTCTGGAGGATGGGTTCACTACGCACGCCCATTTGTTGACGATACCTCGCACGAGTTGATTGTTGAAATCGGCAATGAGCGCACTTTCATCGACCTAAGCTCAATGAGGGCGGATTTCCACGGCTTGACCAAAGCGAGAATATCCAGCCTGTTTCAGGTAGTAGCGAATAAGATGAACCTCCCCACGAATGCGCCCCTAGGGTTGTTGATGAAGTCCGGGGGCGCCAGCGCGCAAACGGCCAGCCCTGGCCGGACCCCCCTCAGTGAGGACCGGGTCAAGATCCGTATAGACGCTGAAGCAGAGGTCACCGTGGATGGCGAAAGATACGACTGCGACTGGACCGAGTTCAACCGGGCTAGTTCGACCACACCAGCTGTCACCACTGGTAGATCTGGCTTTGATGCACAGAACCCTAGCCAGCCCCAGGGACAGGGTGCTGCCAAGCGCAAGAGACGCGATAGTGTAGACGACGGCGGAGAATGGGTGGTGCACAGAGGGCAATGGAGACTACGAGTGCAGGCCAACGCGCAGGACATATCGGGGGGTGCGATGGAAATAGTGTTCACCGCGGTCAAGCTGCAAGCATTTACGGGGCAACGGGGGCGGAACTCGATGCGGGGGTTTTTGAACTAAGCTGGCCATGCACATGTTTGATATATACTTCTATAGTAACCTGTCATAATGTTGTTGGATTCAATTGCCATCTCAAGGAGTAGTTTGTTAGGGTACTGTATGTAACGGGGGAACGGCATTACGGGGATGAATCATACCGGTACGAGCATCCCTGCAAGCGCGGTCCGCCAGCCAATAAGCCCGCCGCGCCGGGCCTAATAGATTACGGCCAGCTCCACTCTTTATCAGCACAATACACTATCTTTCCGTCGCCGCCCGCTGGTTTCGCCTCCTGTTCCTCGCCTCGATCAGCGTCAAACTCTCGCCCATCCGCAACCACCGCGATCTATACACTCCCATCTCCAGCTTCGTCTATGTCTGCACTCCGATATCCCTCTCTCTACACAGCTTGACAGACAGCCCGTCGCTTTCCTGCTGCGCCCACAGACCATGTCCACCGCCCTTCCCCCCCAGACCCAGACCCACACCCAGACTGCCGCTCACACGGCATACACACAACCCTCCCCCGTCAATTCAACCTCAGTCACGCCCGCAAACAACTCCCCAACCTCGCCCCGCCTCCAGAATGCCCAGCTGTACCAACTGCACCTCCAGTCGCGCCAGCTAAGGCCTCCTAAATCCCCCCTCTACGTCCCCGCCGTCCTCCGCCCGACTGAGCGTTCCACCAAGCCCTCTCCTGTCACTCCGCCACGCAGCGTGCACGGCTCCCTGGATAGCCTAGACGACGAGACCGTGGTCCCTATCACTCGCAGATCCACCGTCGAAAGCGTCAAGAGTGCGGTCAGCAAGCGCGCTGAGGATGAGTGGTTGCGAGATGAGAATCTCGGGGCCGTGACGGGTACCCCAACACGAGACCATTGGAAGGTGATATTGCCCTTGTCCTTTTGCTACTTTTCATGCAATCTGCGGCGGAGACTAACCTACTCCACCTCCTCATCAGGCTGATTCAGCATCCCCCACTTGCGATTCCCCGACTTGCCGGTCCTTCTTTGGTCTGTTCGTACGGCGGCACCATTGTCGACATTGCGGACACGTCTTCTGCTCTTCACATACCCCCCATACCGTTCCTCTCGACCAAAATGCCCGCTTCCATCCCGATGGGATTCCTTCCCGAGCCTGTGATCTCTGCTGGCACGCCTACCGCCACTGGAATAAGGCGCGCACAGAGCGGCTCGATGAAATACAAAAGGACCTCGTCGCTCATATAGAAGACACGCAAAACGAGGGCACATCAGCCAAAGCTATGAAGGGCGCCGATAGCTCTGCCTCGGTTTCCGATACGAACCTCCTGTCGCCCGCCATCCACCAGGAGGGCATTGTCGCTAGCAGCGTCCCAAGAGATTGGAGCTGGAGCACTTTCTAGCAATCTGCCTCCCGGATTCCACCATTCCTAATATGTCCGCCTGATACTTGCCGGGACACACTGGCCCGATTTCGCATTTGGAGTTGTCATCTTGTGTTTGTCGATACCATTTTCAGCCCTCTCGCGTTGTTTAGCGTTTTCACCGTTATTGATTTGTTTCATGTATACTCTTTTTAATTTGGCACCATCCTATGGCCGCCCCTTTTCTCATGCATTATTCCATGCGCTCCCGTGGGCCTTGGCATTGTGGTGGCCTTTTGATGGCCTGTTTTTCCTTGGTATATATATAGAATCCGTCACTCATCCCGGCGTTGGTTGCTTTGATAGATGGCTGGTGTATTATGTTGCGATCTCTTTTTATATTGCTTATTGTGAATTAGCTTAAGGTATCCTGAATAAATCTCTATTGTTTCTCCGACTTCGACTCTGATCCAACTTCTATTCTCTTCCACATCCCAACATGCATAATCCCCTCGTCTTCCCAGGTCCCCATGCTCTCGTCCGTCACAAACCCGACACGAGCATACATTCCTTCCGCCTGCACCTGCGCGTGGACCAACGTCAGCCCATTCCAAGGTGGATTCCCATCCAACGCCGCTGTCAGCTCTTCGGGATGTTTCGCAGCCCACTCCAACGCTGTATTCTGCAAAATACGCCCAAATCCAGACCTTCGATACTCAGCCAGGATAGCCACTCTCGTTAATCGAATATGCGGTTCCTCTTCCTTCTCCTCCGCCTCCACAGAAGCACCGGTATGCGAGGAATGGCCCTCATGTGGTGCATGCGGCGGGGCAACCACTCGAATAGTCCCGATCGGAGCCCTGTTCTCGCCCTCCGTGTACAGAACCCAGTGCCAGCTCCTCGGGTCATCCTCGTCCATTTCGTTCTCCGGCGCGCATCCCTGCTCGTCGACAAAGACTACGGTTCGCACATGCATGGCATCGTTGAAAA
The DNA here is from genome assembly GCA_032988465.1 of Onygenales sp. PD_10. Lineage (NCBI taxonomy): Eukaryota > Fungi > Ascomycota > Eurotiomycetes > Onygenales > Onygenales sp. PD_10. Next base: position 249,166 of record JANTQH010000037.1, on the reverse strand, counting down.
TGGGAGGGTTGCTTGGAGGCGCTGGGTTGGATGGGGTTGGTCGTGTGAGTTTGGTGCCTGGCGGAGGTAGAAAGGCGATGCTGTACTGGGCAGTAGAGCCCATGGTTGGTGTTGGGGTTCGGGGTTGGGCTTGAGCCAGGAGCAGAGGAGCAGCACGCGAATTGGTAGTTCCGAGGATGGGGCAGAGAAGTAGGTGTTCGTTTCGTGGAGAAAAGAAAAGTGGTCGTGGTCAGGCTGAAGTCTGCCCTCCTTATATACACAATATCTGTCAGATTTTAGAATGACATTCGCAGGGCGTGAGAGATCTGCAGATCAGATAAGATAAGATTAGATGGCTGACTAAACACTGCAGCTTCCTATTGGCCACCTACGGTGGCCCGTGCGCCACGCGACTTGTCCGAATGCGGCTTAGCGTGTAAGCATGGTTGAGCCTCCCGACAAACAGAGCAAACATCGCCGTCGCAGAAAACAGTCAGTTCGCATCCATACAGATATTTATTTCTAGAGCCTTGGACGTGCCCGTCGACATGTCGTTGTACTATGATGCCGCCACTATTCTCGAGAATCGCTCTAGTGATGGGGGTTCTTTCAAATCCCGCGTGTTTAATTCCAAGCTCAAATCATCCCCTGGCCAGGTCTACGCCTTGATCTCGGAGGCCGCAAAATGGGACATCCTATTGAAGGAGGTCGTTGAAAATGCCGGCATCCTACCCCTGGAGCCAAAGGTCAGCCTTTATCCCTGCAGATTCCCAAATAATCTTTGTTATTTCTCCCATAAGGTCAGACGAAAGCTAACCTCCAATGCCCACTGGGCCAGACCAACATCTAGCTGACCCCCCTTCTCTCCATTCTTCTCGTCCATGACTTCCTTCTATCCAAACGAGGCATTGCTGCGCCTTCGAACCATCCTCTACGCTTAGCGATTGAACGACACAAGTCAAGACTCAAAGCCGAATTCGTCAAATCTCGCGTACGCAGACATTGCGCCTCGGTCGACGAGCTTAGATCCCTCATCGCGAAGACGAAACAAGCAGCAGAAAATAAAGGCGATGGCAATGTCAAAATCACATACCCAAGATGGGTCCGTATAAACAACGTCCGAACAACCCTGGTCGAACAGTTGCAGACTACATTCTTGTCCTTTAAACCCGTCAATTCACTATCTGAACTATCGACCGCGGGTACCCAAGCATACTACCGGGATCCCCATATACCGGATCTTCTAGCCATCCCGCAAGGTGCGGAACTGATATCTACAGCAGCATACAAAAATGGAAGGATTATTCTGCAAGACAAAGCATCCTGCTTCCCGGCATACTTGCTTCTTGGCAATGACACCGCGGATTGGAAGGGAGATTTGGCCGATGGGTGCGCCGCCCCAGGAAATAAAACGACACATATGGCCTCACTGATATGTTTGGGAAACCCTGCGCGTAATGATTTGACTATATTATCTATGGACGCCTCGCAAAGCCGCTCAAAGATCCTTCAAAAGATGGTAAAGGTTGCCGGCGCGAATGAACTGGTCTCGGTGCTGCCTGGTCAAGATTTCCTTGCCTTGGCTCCAAACGACAAAAGATTTCGAAATGTTACCGGGTTTGTCCTGGATCCAAGTTGTTCGGGGAGCGGTATCGTTGGGAGGGATGACATTCCTCAGCTGGCGTTACCGACTTCTGCCAATCCACCCAGACAGAACAAAAAGAGAAAACGACCACCCCCTGCGTCCATAACTCCTGTTCCAGAAGCGCCTGTAGATGAAGCGCAAAAGGAAAACGACGTCGACGTCGACAGACTAACCAAGTTGTCCAATTTGCAATCGCGCATTGTTGAGCACGCTCTAAATTTCCCTTCAGCCGTCCGAGTTACATACAGCACGTGCTCCATACACTCGCAAGAGAACGAATCCGTCGTCTCTCGCGTTCTAAAGTCGTCCGTAGCGCGACGACGTGGATGGAGGATCCTTGCGAGAGACAAGCAGCCTGATGGCCTACGAAACTGGAGACATCGAGGCGTGAAGCCAGAGGAATCGGAAAGCTGGAGTTTAAGCGAGATAGAAAGAGAAGGGTGCCTGAGGTGCTGGCCGAATGACGAGGAGGGTACAGGCGGATTTTTCGTTGCTGGATTCGTTCGGGATGCCGATTTCGAAGCTGCTGCCGACAGTGCTGAGGGGGATTCAACGGAGGAAAATACCCATACTCCCTCGCTGCTGGAAGAGCCGGAGTGGGAAGGATTTAGCTCAGATTAATCCAATACATCAAACTTTCGTCCGCTGGAGATTAGCTGTGCTCCCATCAGCGTATCCATACAGAGCCCCTATACATCCTCCTTAAATGGAGAGCCGCTGGGGGTCAGCTGACCTAGAAACGTCATCACGTGAAATTTGGCTTCGTCTTGAATTATCCGCAGATCTCCCGCTGTGAACTCCGCTTGAACTCCAATTTTCCAGTATTCCAGCTTCACTAATATACGCGTACGATTTACATTCTCCGATTCCCGTCTGGTCCATCATGGTCCTACCATTTGCATTGTTATAACGTGTTAGTTTCGGCCGTGGGCGGGTGCTGTCCGCTGCTATTTGATGACGTCGAGCAATGCGCCGCATCGACTAATATTCTTGCAACGCAATCGAAATCGAAGCCATGTACCATCTTGCGAAATCCATTTATCTCTATGCCACGAGTAAGGAAGGTATGTCATCTCGAGCTTGATAGTCCGAAGCAGCGTCTCCGATTCACCAGATTCCCCCGCCGCCCTCGCCCCTCCACCCTTCTCACTCTCAATGCTGATTACTCTCCCGACTCAGAATACTCCGTCTTACTCCTCGGCCTCGATAATGCTGGGAAAACCACACTGCTCAACCAGATAAAAGCGCTTTTCCTTCCCTCGGACCCGAACAATCCAGCCCAACAATTTACAGGCAAAACCGTGCCAACCGTCGGCCAAAATGTCGCGACCATCCCCCTGCCGGACATGTACCTGAAAATCTGGGACATTGGGGGCCAGATATCGATGCGGGGACTATGGCAAAGTTACTACTCCAGCTGCCATGCGATTATATTCGTGGTTGACAGTGCAGACGTTGGCGAAGACGCGGACGTTTCACGACTGGGCCATAAAGGATCCATCGCGTCGACGAACGGCAACGGCCCTTCCGGATCAATCACGGAACCAATAAGTGCCATAGATCCCAGAAGCGAATTTGGCAGACTAGATGAGTGCCGGGAGGTGCTCGAGTCGGTGCTCCAGAGCGCCGAAACGGTCGGCGTGCCCATTCTCGTGCTTGCCAACAAGCAGGACCGGGAGGATTGCGTGGAGGTAGTACGTATCAAGGAAGGGTTTGTTCGGAAAGTGTTTGAGGGTGAAGAAGGCGGGGGCGTGCGAGATTCCCGCGTGCTTCCTGTCAGTGCGCTGATGGGAAGCGGAGTGAAAGAAGCGGTGGAATGGGTTCGGAGCCGAGTCAAGTGGAATAAAGAAGGGAGACCACCTGTCATGAGATGAGACGCGATCCCACAGAGACGATGGGGATGAGGTCCCTTCTTTTTCTATTTATTCTCTTGAATAGCCATATACCCACTCTTATCTAGTTTTCTTTCGTCCTTTTACTACCTGCCATAGATCTTATAGTGTTATAATTATTTCCTTGGTGTTTTGCATCCTCACAATGAGTTCCTTCTGGCGGCTCTAGGGTTTGATATACTTGTACTATGTCCTGATCTACAGACCGATTGTCATGGCGAGATAGAGCAAATGGTTCGTGCGTGAAACCATTTTCGGACTGTCCGTCCCTAGGAGTGTTTGACTCCTTTCACTGTGAAATTAACAGATTATAGAGATATTATAGTCTTTTATTTATGCTGGCTTCCTTCTAGGCGTAAATATGCTCGTACTAGTATCTAAGAATGGAATAGATATCGGTTTATGCCTGTACCCCAGGGAATATGTACCCCCAAACGCCAAATAATCTGAGCTAAACAACCGGCCAAACAGGAGTGAAGCGCATGGTAGGTGGGTATTTTATCCCGGCAAGTCTATTTGCATGATAATACCCAACAACCTCCTCTAATCAATAAGTGGCCATCCCTAAAGCATGCCGTTAAAACATTCGACTTTGCTGAGACGTTCGGCCCCTCGGGTCTCGGTGACGGGACGAGGAGTTAACGCCGTGAGGTTCGTCAAGGTCGCCCGTAAACGTCTTCCTGGGCCAGCTTCTAGCAATATCAATGTTGCTCCGGGGCATCCATATCTCCAGGAAAACATAAAGAAGAAAGTCGATCACGACACACAAACAAAACAGCTTGCCAGCCCATATACCACATCCGTAGTACCGTTTTAGCCGGTCGATCAAAGCAAAGCTATGTATCCGACCCCTTGTTGCGGTCCAGCCTTCCCCGGGGAAATAGCCATAAAATTCCTGCTCACTGATAGCACCACAAATCCCATCATAAACGCGTTCTGTTCGTCGCGCAACATCTGTCCAGGAATACATCATCCGGACTTGGTCATGAAACTTGTCTGTGCGCACTCGGTTTGAGCGAAGAGCGGCGATCGCTTTTCCAGTCGCTTGCACTAGATCATCCTCTTCCGGCTTTGCAAAGGTCGTCATATGTTGAGGCAACACTTCTGGGATACCTCCAACACGAGTACAAACCACGTAGAGCCCACAGCTAGCAGCCTCCACGATCACGGTTCCAAATGCTTCGGTCAAACTCGGATGAAGGTAGATATGCCCCCGTACCATAACGTCGCGCACCTCTTCATGGCGAACAGCCCCAAGGAAGTCCACCTTGTCCTGAAGCACCCGCCTTTCTAGCATTTGTTCCAGATCAATCGCCTTGGGCCCGGAGCCAGCGATAATGAAGCGCACATTGGAATGCGATGCCAAAATCCGTGGTATTGCTGCAATCAGCAGATCTGTTCCCTTGTTGTAGAAAAGTCGCGATATGACGACGATTGTTATCGTGTCGTCCGGGCCTAACTGGGGCCGCGGCGCTACTACGGAATCCGGTAGACTTCTAGATGGCTGATCGTTTGCATTGGGTGCATATGAAAGGGGTCGGAAATTCTCCGCGACTACCGCATTTGGGATAACAGATACCATCAGGGGGTCAAGAGAGGCCCGAAGAACTGTATTCTCCTTGCTATAAAAAATATTAGCATCCTAGCCCCCCCTTCAAGTCTAAACAACTAGATATAAGCCTACCATGTATGGCTCACGCAGATAACATGATCAACGTCGCTTAGAGTGAACTTCAGAAGCTTGTTCGTAAGGATCGAACCGGCATCAGCGAAACCAAACAAGGAATGGTCGGTGAAAACCGTGCGTAAGCCCATAGTGCGCGCATGAAGTATAGCCTCGTGACAGAAGCTGCTGAGACTCTGGTGGCCATGGACTATCTCGATTTGCTCGCGTATTATAATGTTGCGGAAAATGGGGAAGAAGGAGAATACGGTGGGCATAGTCGATTCGCGGTAGATGACCAAGAAGGGAACATGGTAGACTTTAAGTCCATTTGTGAGGTATCGTACGCCGGTTCGTCCCTTGTATGCATGCGTGACAATTATGACTTTGTGGCCTCTGTCTATCAGTTTCTAAACGCCAGTGAGTAAAGTATGCCACATCCACGGAGGGGATAAAACTGACCGACGACAGCTGGTAGATGTGACTTTCAACTCCGCCTAGAATTACTTAGCCAGGCGCTCAGATATTCGCCACAGAAACAGGGACTCAAACGCACCAGGCTGGGGGAAGAAGAAGTCACTGATCATGCTATGGGCGTGTTAGCTAGACGGCTGCTTCAGGGGGGTGTGGGAGAGGCGGAGCTCACGCAATGTTGTATGGCATTTTGGCGAAGTTGACAGACTTCTCTGCCACACATCCACATCATTCATGGTTTGTAGAATGGCCTCTGTATCCCAGAACACACAGACGAGGGGGGTGCAAAGGACTGGGGGTGGTGGGCGTTGAGGATGGTTGTCGTCGAAAGCCACACCAGCGCAAGGAGAGCCAAGGCGGTGAGTTTTCTGCCGCCATCCAGTAATTAATTTTCTCGCCCGTCGCAGCTCTGAGTTCAACCTCACGCTTCACCACCCGAGTGGACGCCCCAAGACGATACTATGGCGGCCTCGTTTTACTCTCGCTATGTTCCGCCGAGCAACCATGTTTCTTCAAAACCGGCTGACACTTTGGACTCGCCTGCTCGCTCCGAAAAGCGCAAAAGAAAACTAGAAACGCCCCAACATGCCTCGTCCCCTCCAACAACACCAGCAAAGAAGGCGAGGAAGCGTGAGGGCCAAGAGAAGACGGGTGATAACCCAGTTGTATACCCTCAAAGCGATTCGCGAAAGAGACGCGAAACAGATCCGAGTGCCCGTTCGAAAAACGAAAGCAGTGTTTCTCCGCCGACGCCAAAAAAGCAGAACCCCTCAGCCATCCCGAATCAGACGCTTCAGACGGACAAGGTACAATCAGGGTCCAATGGACGTGGGGTATCAGCATCTCGCACGTCAGTTGAGAAATCTCCGGCTTCAATAGGCGTACAGGGTCAAAAGACAGATCTTGATGGAAACACCAAGGCGCCGGAGAAAAAAAAAAAGCGCAGGTTGGCGAATGCCGATGGCCCAGAGGACAGCACGTTGGCCAAATCCAGCTCGGAAAAACATGCTAGGATTCTGTCGAAGTATGAGAAGTCTAAATCTACCGCTCAGTCGACTTCCCTCACCAACCATGCAACGTCTGACTCGGTCGTTGCAGAGAGCCAAGTCGAGGACATCCCAACTCATGGTCTCGAACCTTTACCTCAACCGGCTCCAGCCCCTCAGGATACAGAGCAACCGACATACTCGACTCTTCCATCCTGGCTCACAGAACCTTTCGCTGTTCCTTCTTCGTCACGCCAAAACTTTGCTGAGCTGGGCATCAACGCCAATCTTGTTTCGGTTCTTCAAAAGCGTGGCTATAAGCAAGCCTTCCCTATCCAGTCCGCTATTTTACAGTTACTTGCCAGTGGCGAGGATGCCCATTCTGGAGACATTTGCATATCGGCGGCTACGGGATCTGGGAAAACGCTAGCATATGCGCTTCCAATGGTGTCAAGTATCAAACCATCGCTTGTGTCGAGATTACGAGGGCTGGTAGTTGTGCCTACGAGAGAACTGGTTAAACAGGCTCGTGAGGCATGTGAGCTTTGTGCCACCGGATCCGGTCTTCGCATCGGTACTGCTGTCGGTACAACGTCGCTAAAGGAAGAGCAGGCACTTTTGATGAGATACGACCAAGTATATGATCCCTCTACATACCAAACACGAGAGACGCAGCCCTTATCAGCGGATGATTGGGCATCGTTCAGCCTCCAAGAATATATCTCGGAAGCCGAACGGTCCCAGACCTCCTTCCCTGGCCATGTTTCAACGCCATCTCCCAACATTGACATATTAATATGTACCCCAGGGCGCCTGGTGGATCATATACGATCTACAAAGGGGTTCACTCTGGAATATTTACAGTGGTTGGTTGTCGATGAAGCCGACCGATTACTCAATGAAAGTTTCCAAGAATGGGTTGAGATTGTTGTCCCTGCGTTGGAGGCCGCAAAGGCCCCATCTAGCGGTAAAGCTACAAAGATAGTACGTGACCTCGGGTACTCTACCAAGAAATCTCAACTCCGAAAGATCATACTCAGCGCGACGATGACGAGAGATATCGCCAAACTAAACTCCCTAAGGCTGCAAAACCCGAAACTTGTCGTCCCTGAAAACGTTGTAACTAATGACGCTGCGGAAGTGTCGCAAGGGACCCCCGAAAAGGATCACGAAAGAGACGACACCGGATTTGTTCTTCCGCCCAATCTATGTGAAATGTTCGTGCCAGTAGGAGATGGCGCTGACAAGCCTCTGTATCTCCTTTCGCTCCTTTCCCGTTTCAAATTAGTTCGCGGTGGAAATCCAAAGCCATTACGGAAACAGCATGCCCATTCAGAAACATCGGACTCGGATTCAACAAGCTCTTCAGACTCGTCAGATGACAGTTCATCCGATGAATCATCATCCTCTGACGACTCTGAGGACTCAACCACCGACAGCCACAAATTTAAACCTTCTTTGCCGCCTACATCCTCTGTTCTTGTCTTTACAAAATCCTCGGAATCGGCGTCCAGGCTTGCTCGTTTGCTTGCGCTCATGGAACCCAGCCTTGCCAGGCGCATTGGAACGTTGACCAAGTCCAAGTCCAGCACATCCCGCAAGACTCTTTCTGCATATCGCAATGGCAAAATCTCGATTGTCATTGCGACGGACCGTGCATCCCGTGGCCTTGACCTCCCTTCTCTGAGCCACGTTGTCAGCTACGACGTCCCCACCAGCCTAACATCATATATCCATCGCGTTGGTCGTACGGCACGTGCCGGTCGATCAGGATCTGCCTGGACACTGGTTACCCATAGGGAGGGCAGATGGTTTGCCAACGAGATTGTGAAATGTCAAGAAACCACTGTCACCAGGGCTAAGGACATTGAGAAGGTGACTATCAAAATCGACGATCAGGATTCGGATCTCCAGGAAAGATATTCGAAGGCTCTTCGTGAATTGGAAGCAGAGGTTACGGAGGAGAGCAAGAAGCAGAGAAAACTGGAGAGGCCAACGGATCAATAGTACCAGTGAGATGTACCTAGTCCACGCATCTACTTAATTGTTTAGATATGTAAAGAACCGATAAGAAGTTCATTGAAATTCCATTTCCCCCTATATTCCTTACAACGTAACAACCTTGGAAGATTTATATAGTTTTTCTAGAGCGGGAGCTTACGGGATTTATATGGGCAATATTCTCCTGGAAGGCTCGAAAATACATATTTCATCCACAAGCGCTTACGCTTATGATCCATTGTTACACCATCGCCTCTAACGCGGGTGAATAATAACATCGATCTCCATCCCAATAATACAAATGATCCCCGATGATAATTCGGCACAAGGATGAAACAGACGATCAATGATTGACAGAAACGGAACTGGGAGCGACGAGCTAAATGGGACGACAAGGTATATTCGATGGCTAATATACCCCCCTGTTCCGGGCGCGTCGCTTCAACATGCTCGTACGTACATACATATCCGCGACCGCAGCCGGTGCAAGATCAATGCAATATATGAATAGGCCCGATCTGGCCTTCCATGGTCTTAATTGACTCATTTATTCCGTTGCCCCTGGCATATGTATATTTACGGGATCTTTGTGTGCCGTCATCTGACCTGCATTTCAAGGGTAATATGCGGCTAAAAGTAGGCCAGTTCGAATTTATTATATTAAGCTGCAAACCCCTAATTTTAAGGGCATATTTTCTTTGAGCCCGGAGGTGAAGTACATACATACAGCGGGATATTAGGTTGATTTTAAATATAGGTCACTGCTTTAAGCGATATTGCAATAGCACCGACAAATGTCTATCATATCCTGCCGTATATTATTCTAGTCAAGGAGAGAATCAATAGTTGGTATACCCGAGCTACCAGGGAACGGAACGCCATGTTTGCCACACAGGGGTATTTGGTTATCGTGAAGGGGCGTGCAATCGTATAGTAAAATTTAGGGGTGTTAGGGTAGCGGGAAAGGGGGATGGGTTTGATGAAGGAATGTACGAGTCGGGATGGAGGGAAAGGGGAATCAACAATAGGCCGGAGAGGGCCAAAACAAAACATTATTTTAAATCCATATTATACCAATGTGCAAAGGAAAAAAAAATCGTGGTTCCCATATTATAATGTCCATGCCATCGTAGATCGAATATGTCGGAAGAAAAGGTGAAAAGGAAAGAGCAGCAGTCGAAGCGCGTATTCTTAGCGCGGGATGAGGGATCTCAAATCAATGCGAGAACAAGTGCTACTGCCGCCCAGGCGGTTGGGAGGAATTTGGAGGATGAGGGGCTAATTATGTTTGCAGCTCCTGGGAAATTAATTGGCGGTGTTTGGCTGGGGATAGGGATGTCTGTGCTTCCTGTTGTTCCCGGGCCTCCCGTAGTTCGGGTTGGTCGGGAGGTTCTGGTTTGATCTGGCGGATTTCCGCCATTTGTTGAGGTGGGAGATGAGGAGTCAGATTCTCCAGGTCCTCCTGTTTCTGTCGGACTCCCACCTGGTCCATCTGTGGTTTGAGTAGGGGGGCCAGTGCCCTCGCCTCCCGTCGCAGTGGGGGAAACAGTCTCTGTGGGGTCATTGGGCGGGGAGTTGGAAGTCTCTTCAGGAGGAGGCTCAGTAGTGGTTGTTTCAGGGGGAGGTTCAGTGGTGGTTTCTTCGGGGGGACCTTCGGTAGATGTTTGAACAGGGGGAGCAGTTGTTTCATCCGGTGGGGAATTGTCTTCACAGAAGTGCAAAGCTAGCGAAAAACTGGGAAGTTTCTCAACTATCACTGGGACGGGGTCCTCTATCTCAAGTTCAAAGGAAACGCACATCTTGCAGCGGTCGATATGTCCCAGGAATTCCGAATCTGGCGCACAAAGTATCTTAGGATCTTTTCCGATGTTTTGAATTTCCACGCTGGGGTTGTTGCAGTCCTCATAACAAAAGTCGGGTAAATTCAGAGAAATTTGTCTTCCTTGTAGATCGAAGCCTGTCTTGTAAGAACTTGAATTGAGAGACTCCTCATAATCCGTCGAATTTTCGAACTGGAAAATATTGTAGTCAAGTCCAAATGCTCGAGGATCAAGATTGAAATAATGGGGCGAGACGATAAATTTGTCAACTTCGTGAGAGTCAACTGGTCCCCAGTACTCGAATTCTCGGAGAGGGGGGCTATCCTGACATTCCTGCGGGCTGCAGTAGAAAGTGTCTGCAGGGAGACCAACTTCGAAGTTGCAATCCCCATCTGCTTCGTTGCGGTTCGGGATACACAACTTGCCAGGAGGACAGCCCCATAGATAATTATCAGGGACTGGAGCAACGGGTGTAAACGTAGGGTTCAATGTGCGCGTCGGGCAGAGCGTAATACTATTCGTGACGGTATTTGTAACAGTGTCAGTAGTACCATCTCCGGTGCGCGTCACGGTTGCGGTGCTGCCGGGAAGAGTCACTGTCGTTGTAATGGTTTCGCCGGGCGCAGTTGTGGTCGTCACAATAGTGGACGCTGGGATGGTAACTGTAGATCCGGATAGGGTGATTGTACTTGCGGGGAGAGTTGTGGTTACAGTTTCCGTGGTTCCTGGAAGAGTTATAACGGTTGTGGTGGTTGATGCAGGGAGAGTGACCACTTCTGTGATGGGGACTGTAATTGTATTCTCATCAGTGATCGTGACGGGGACAGTGAGAGTATCCTCATCGGTGATAGTTATGGTATTGGGAACTGTTATAGTATTCGGAATGGTGATGGTGTCGGTCTCTGTGAAACTCTCTGTCACTGTATCTGTGACTGTGACAGTTACTGGTGGGCTAGCCGTTGGGTAGTGATGTTCCTAGATTGGGTGTCAGTATAGGATGAAGACGAGATCAAGGGCCATGGGCTGGAGACTTCTTACGTGACACCAACCGAGGATGATCGCCGCATCGATATCTATCAGAGCTGGACGACGAGAGGCCCAGACGGTGGTGGTTACAGTCGCGCCCGGAGCACCTGGGGCCTGGGTGCCCTGTGGCGGTTGTGTAATTATTTTGGTGACAGTGGTAACTCCCCCGGCATTCCCCCCAACAGTTAGTCCTATTTCAAGGAGGCCATCGTGGCCACCCTGAGCATATCCTTGGACTATACAAGTACAGCCCCAGACAAAGGCTGATCTGAGTAGCTTCATAGTGATGGCAGTTCAGTAGAGGCGAGGCAGATGGGCAAGCCAGCTAGACAGCCTGAGCTGTTGCCGTTGATGGCGAAGGCCAAACCGACTGGATAATCACCAAAGGAAGGTGTAGGGAATTTGGGGGGGTTGGAGGAGAGTAGATGGTTGCGAGATATTTGATATTATAATTCGCGCCTTGTGAGGATTGAGAAAAGGCGACGGTGCATGAGAGGAGCGGGAGAGACAGAGAGCAGGGAGCTCCAGGTCCAGCGCAAATGTGAGGGCAATGGGATGTAGTTAAATGGCAGCGAGGAGCTAGGTAACTAACTTACCAGGACGCTAATACTAGGAATAACACCCATATTTCCGCTAGAATCTGTCTCCAGGACGACCGAGAGACCGAGAGGCTGTTCAAGCACTAAACACTCGTTCTACTGCGCACAGTTGCAATGTTCCATTCTGTTTTTAGCTCTCGGCTGATGAGGGGCTCGCCAATCCATGGTAGCCAGGCTGGGCTAGCATGCTGATGGGCGTGGCACGAAGCTCGAGTTTTTGTGATCAGGCACTAGCAGGCAGATCCCTGGCCATGGGCCTTGAACTAAAAAACAAGAGATCCATGTTTGGTTCGAATCGCCACGGGATATTACGATTATTACCCAATCAGCGAATATGCTAGCCAAATGGGAGGAGCCGGATGTATTTGACGGTTTTGACAGTTGGGAGCAAAGTGGTTGTAAGTTGATTCTCAGCCAGAGACTGAATTCAAACCGTGGGAGAAGCAGAGTGCGAGAGCTGTATCCGTAAATCTTGGATAAAAAGAGTGCATGTCGCACAGCATCCATCGGGTGGATGAATCTTGGCGTAGGCAGCACCAGCGTTGGAAGTGTTCGGGGGATGGACGTGGCGGAGGATGGATGGAGGCCTTATGACAAGCTGCAAAGCTGAACCGGTATTTGAACAAAATCGCGGATCACCATCGATGGTCTCTTTGATTGACTACTCTGTCGTAAGATTGGTAACAGACTCGGAGTCTTGCGTGACGAGCATTGGGAATGGCCAACTTCCCCATCACCATTACTATGTATTCGATGTCTTTCGATGCCAGGCAGACCTCGTGTTGAAGACTCGCCAGCGAAAGCATCAAAGGACTTGATCACAGCTTCTGCTGCCGGGATTGTCCCACTCTGGTCAGTAGCCGGGAAAAGCGCTGGGATGCTTGTTGAGCGCCACCAACTGGAATCTGCAATTCCTGGGCGGTCGGGGGTGGTGAGAGCTGTCCCTCGTATCACAGGATTCCGTCATCACATAGCGGGGTGGTATTCCTGCCACCATCCGTGGATAAGAATCTTCCGTCATGGTCTGGCGAGGAAGCAGAACGTGGCGGCGTCCGGCACAAACCAAGACCAATGAGGTTCGGTCTGGATGCCAACAACTTGCCAGGCCAAGGAGGTTGGGTGAGAAGTTGAGAAGTTGAGAGAGCGAGGCTGGCTTAAGGTTGTTGCAGGCCCCACCCGGATCGGGCTCCACCAATCACCCCCCGCCCTTCCCGCTTATCGTACCGTACCGTACCGTACCGGCCGTACCGTGGGCGGTGACCGGATAAACCCGCATTGGGCTTAGCGGCCCTTCGGGCGTGGACAGGTCAGAAAGAGCCGCATCATCCTCAGTGCTTACCACTGCTAAGGATTTACCCCTCCCTCGGCTGCCAATCCCAACCTCCATGATCCATCCATGCATGGCTGCGCAGACTCTGTACATGGATGTATTCGCTGTGTGCTGCGCTCGTCCCTCGTCCAGAAATACATTCCCTCCAGACTCCAGTCGATCGACACAGTCGCGCATGTCAATGTCACCAACACCCAGGCCAAATGGCAACGCACACTTCAAAGCCCGCGCGTTTTTGTCATTCATCTTGTCACGGAGACATGGAAGAAAGTCGTGGCCCAGAACCTAGTTCCCCGCTCCGCACAAGCCAATGCGACCCCGTATTGACGGTTGAGTTGGAGCGGGCTGGTGTTCTCAATACTACCTGAAGCCTGCAATCCCAGCAATGACATGCATTTCCTGCCAGCCCTTCCCTGCATGCGGCTGCAATCAGCCTCATATTTGTCCACGGCGGATGTTTTCAGCTACTGACTCATGAATGCTGAATGTTCCCAAGTATCCAGATCAGGTATGGCGCTGGCGGGAGTCCGTGTTTTAGCTTTTCAGCAACGCGTGGGAATGACTTTCAAGGCTGCTGGGCGACGATCCGCTTTCCACGGGCTGAGCGAAATGATGGTTGATTTTCTTTGTCCGTTACTGGTCACCGGCTGTTCACTCTCTAGAGAAGGTCCCCAAACCACCATGCTTGTACCAGCTCCAAGAAATTTGCGTGGGAGGGAAAATAAATAATGGCGGGTTTGTGGCTCAGACGCTCACTCGTTGGCGAGAAGCTCATCAAATTTGTATGGCTGATGTCAAGTGGGGAATGGGCTGGTACCCCCAAGTATCAGAGAAAACCCTTCAAATATCAAAGGGATTTTTGATGCTAATATCAAGGCATGGTATGGTGTACATGCCGTAGTGTACCTGCAGCTATTGCTTTTCAACTTTGAAAGATATCTTCCGATTTCATCAGGTCCTGGCCTCGACGGAGCAGGGCAAGCCGCAGCTCGACGAAAACAACCATGACGGTTGATGACTACTAGCCTCTGAGGATCTCCGCCTATATATATCCCAACCCTTGTGGAGGAGAGTGAGGCTGCCGCCTTACTAATTATCGTCGTCGTGAGGTCACCCATTTTCCGCCCACAAGTACGGGCCAAGATTTTCCTACCCTCCAGATTCTCAACAGCCCGGCTTTTGTCGTTGTTATTTTTCTTGGGTCTTTCCAACGAGTGTTTTCGATTCCCTCTCGGCACAAAGAACGGGCCAACCGCTGGTTTGCTCCCTGGTTTCCGCCCGTGGCTAGGTTGGCTGGTTTGCGCTCGCGCGTCTTATTCTTTCGGACAAGTCGGACTCTCTCTCCAGCATCCTTTCTTTTCGCTTTCTGGCCTATTGTCCCGCATCGACGGTATTTTCCCCCGCGCAACATTCCGACAACCACCGAATGTTTATTTCGCGAAGATATTGAGATCAGTTAAACCAAAAAGAAATCAAACAAAAAAGCATTATTAAATCCGCGAATGCAAAAGGCTATCACCTTCCCAAGCTCTTATGCTGCTCCGTCTACGCCAAAAATAGTCTCCGCAGTCGAGGAATTTCTACGCTCCCCGCAGGACATGATCTCTTCCCAACGTAGCTGAGATAAATCGCGCCCTCTTGATCCTCAGCCGAAACCATCTTCGAGACTCGTACTCCCTACAGCGATTGGGCCCCGCATATTTTTAACATTATGGCGCATTTGTTGATCATCGCAGCGGCCATATTCTCTGGCCTGCTGTCCGGTGTCGTTGCCCAGGGAGTCAAAACCCAAGTCAATGTATCGATATCGAGCTGGAATGGCTTCCGCGGTGGGTCTTTCTTTCATTCATTCATCCTATTTATACGATCTGTTTTGCGAAACTTTGACAGGCTATGGTTTTTGATTGGTTATGAATGGGTTTATACTGATGTTTCGGTGTAGCAAGCATAATACGCGACAAGATTTATCTGGACGGTGGGTATCTCTGGTGGCTACGGTGGGCAACTCCATCCTATGTTTATTTAATTCCATGGATTGACCGTGTACATCTAGGGGCAATTCTGATGGGACCTATGGCGACCCTGATAGTTCCGGTACTTCCACCCTCGCCCTTGCAGTTTAACTCAACATCCTCTAACAAAACCAGTCGATCCCGATGGCCTCACCTTTATGTTGAGCCTTACAGTGCCATTCGACACCACCAAAACCAACTTAACAAGCTTGTTTACAAGATTGCCCATCACAGAAGGTGCTGCGAACAATGTTGCCCCACCAACCATGTACGGAGCAATGTTCGCAAATGATTACAAATTGTATCTATATGGGTATGATGCAAATGACAATAATATATGCCACTGTTTGAGTATTGGCTAATTATTTAGGGGTCTCATTCGGTCATCTGATCTCCCAACCTCCTTTGACGCAGACAAAGTAATAGCGTACGAGCGCTACCAGTATGGCGCCGCGAAAACTTCATTCGAACCTGGCTTTCGTTTCGAGGATCTCAACAATGATGTGACGCGTTATATTACTTCTGGCGCCGCAGTCTCGGCTCCAAGCGAGAATAAGGGATTCTACTTTAGTGGAAATCATCGGCAGAACTGGGACGAGATTAAATATCAATCTCGTGGAAAATACCCTAATATCACGTCTGATAAACTGATCTCTGTGGACATGGCGGATATGTTATTCCCAAAATGGAGTAATGCCTCGATTCCAGATTATATCCCAGGCCGAGCTGCTGGGGAATTAGTGTGGATTCCTGTTTCGCCGTCAGGAGTTCTAATTGCTATAGGTGGTGTGCCGCACCCTTCAGAACTCGTCGAACGTTATACAGACAAGGACCTCTGGAAGGAAAATGTAAGTATCATTAATCTCTAGTATACTGTGCTGTGGGGTTGTCCTTTGTGAATGCCGGTGCTGACTTGGTTTTACAGGAACAACAAGGACGAGAAGCTATGCGCAGTGTTCCCGTTTATGATATTGACACCCGCAAGTGGTGAGTATTGGAATTCATCTGATATATCATAACATGTCATGGGATTTACCAATAATATTCTTAGGTACATGCAAAATACCACGGGGGATTATCCTCCACAACTGGCTAATTTTTGCTCCGTTGTGGCCACCGCCCAGGACGGCAGTTCACATAACATATATATTTACGGAGGTAGCACAGCAAACACCCCTAGGGACGACCCTTTCGACGATGTTTACGTACTCTCCGTGCCATCCTTTACGTGGATCCATGTGTACAAGGGAGATGCAGCGCTCAGTCGACAAGGGCACAAGTGTGTCAAGCCATTTCCAGACCAAATGCTTGTTCTAGGTGGCCAGCACTCGGGCGGTGGGGCCCCTCTTAAAGAGATCATCCGTGTTTACAACCTGAATACCTTGAAATTCCAAAATACATACCATCCAGCCGAGTATGTCGATTACGAAGTGCCGGCCTTAGTGACGGATAAAATTGGTGGGGAGTAAGTTCTCGAGTCTCACTTATCATTCGTCATCATCTATGACAGATACTGACACTGTACGTCTGGCTAGCGGCAAAGGAGGCGCCACTGTCACTTCCCCTTCGTCCTGGGTTAGCGATGATTTACGCGACGTGTTTAGCAAGAAGTACACCAAACCTATCAAGACATATTACCCGTACCCCGTCGAGAACGCAACCTCTCCAGCTCCCACTTCGACGACCACCCCGAGCAATGGTTCTGGACTTCCTAAATGGGTGGCTCCTGTTTTGGGTGTTGTTTTGGGTCTTATATTTATCACGGGGCTGGCGGTGCTCTGGCTGATGTGGCGCCGACGACGAGATAGAAAGTACGCGCCAAGCGAGGGGCCATCCAGCGACAACAGGAATCGAATCATGGGATGGATGTATGGAATGGGCTTGCCTACCCACAAAACGCACATGACTACCGCGTCAACTGAAATCGGCATCAACGACAAGCATACATCTACCCTTGGTTACTCCGAAGCTGGCGAATCTGCGCCATCCGCACATCCAAATTCAGGGGTTGTCTACTCCCCGCCCCTCGCACAAGAGGCTGCAGGTACCCAGGTCCACGAAATGCAAGGTACTTATTTCCCTCTCACTCATGTGTTTACTCTCGAACATTTGCCCTCTTCATGCGCATTTTGCTCACTTGTTTTCCAGCTGGAACTGTTTCGGCTCCTCTGGAGATGCCAACGGAATATAATGTTGCTCCTGCTTCACCGCGTGGCCGAGTAGTCAGCGACACACCAAGCTTCATCAGTCCTGTTTCTCCCGAACCGCCGTCGCCACAGCCTAACCCAAACTCTCCTCCCCAACAGCCTACCCATGGTCGCCATCACTCATCTATCTCAAGTGCAGGCTTTAACTTGACGCTCAATAATGCATCGATAGCGGAAGAACAGGGTTCACCAAGGCGCGGATATGTGTCCGGTTTTACGGAAGATCTGCCGAGCCCAGAGACGCACCCTGCTGATCGAAACCGGCCCGACGAAGCTCGATGATATTCTGCTACGCAGTCTCGTATGCGCGAATTTCCTACCTCGAATTTTTATTTAATGCTATTTACGTATGATTTATGTATAAACGCTCGTGTGCCCATGGACGCCATGCAGGATGATCTTATGCTCTGATTTCAAGCCATTTCCCTCTTCTCATCCGATTAGTTACCCCTTTCGTCTCTATTATATCAGCGTCGTAGCTCATTTCTATTCTCTTTCACTGATATGCGCGTACAAGTCAATTATTTTTAATCATTTATTTCCAAAACCCCTGTCGGATCCTTCTTTGATGAGGTCGAAACCGAAACCCCTTTTCTTCTATTCAAATGGCTCACATTTACCGGTATTGGAAAGGTCGTTTGCAATTCGTGACTGTTTGAAGCGATGGGTTTCAAATTATATCTAGTTACGGAGAGTCTATGCAATATCAATGATAGGACTGTCCTGTCCGTTGATTTTCTTCACTCCGTACCCTGTTTTTCACGGTGTGGAACATCACGATCAGTAGTTGGAGCTCGATTGTATTGGAGCAGAAAAGGGGGGGATGAAGCCTTGCCAATGATGACGTCACCAAGGTGAGGTTGGAAGTCTCCACAAAGTACCCTGCGTGGTCCTCAGCATCAAGGTGGCAGTGGAGGTGGAGACGAGTCTGCGGTCCACGGATGCGTTGGAGAATGGGATGATGGCAACGTGAATGGAGCTGGGGATTCCAGTTGTAGTGTATCCCTCGCTTGGGGGTTGGGGGGGATGATGGGGAGGATATGATGCTGGCTGATGCATTGCAGAGACGGCAAGGTGTTTGTTAAGATAGTAGTTTTAACTACAGACTTACTGAAGTACATAGTATATCATAATGAGAATATAGTGAGGAGAGAATGAGAGACCTGTTTGATCAATCAATGTAAGGGGTTTTCACTGCTATTTAAGCTCTTTCATTAGATACATAATAGTCTTAATGAAGGTACTAAAAAAATATCCTATATATATAGTAAAAACACATGCTGATGATCAGAAAGAAGATATTAAATCTCCAAGAAAACAAGAAAATAACATAGAAAAAGCACAATGAACGTAATGGCATGGATGGCATGGCAGAGGGTAGTGTTGGGCAGCTGTAGTAAGGCCACATCACAGTAAATATATGGTGAACATAGACCTCCTCCTTGCTATTCAGGTTCAGCGCGGTGAAAAACGTAGTGGAAGATTCTGGGCCCATTTAAAGGCATAAAATTCTCACTGAAGCATATATGTTCATTCAGAGATGTAACCCCTCTTCTGGAATCTTCATTATTCTCCTAAACTAACTACTAGTTACCAATTCCCGGCTATCTCTCCATAGCCATTCACAGCCGTACCTCTGGAATCATCTCTGGAGGCGTCACACTGGAGATCTGCTGATGTTTCCTCTGCCCTCTTGCTTCCCACTCATCCATGACATTATCCCATATGTAGTTGCCCATACCGGCATCGCTACCCCCACTAGACTCTGTAAGATCATCATTCTCTCCAAATGAACCAGATTCCAATCTTCTCTTCTTGGGTACCGCGCCCCTCGAACCCCCGCCGCTGTAGCTGGACTTGAGACGTGCCCCGGTTAGAAGTTCTGCGTTCCACACAGTCTCAATATCCTCAGTGCGATTCGACGCCTGAAGGCGGATAACGTTACGAGGGACGCCGGCTGTAAGGAAGGGCTTCACACGCCGGAGAATGGCCCAAGCGAACCGAGCAAAGAGATAAGGATGGGAGTCAGGTCTAAGGCCTTGGACCATGGTGTTGTGGCAGGTCGGCCAGTATTCTGCGGCACCTTTGGAAAGTATGTGTGATACATATTGGAGTGGGTCGGTATCCGTCTCAGGAGAACCTCCGCCCCCAGCAACCTTCGGCACTATCGCAAACCACCGGTTGTCGAAGGACCTGTGGATATCGGATCGAAGCAGAATGAGATTCGCTGAATCATTAATATCCCCTAGATCTGTACCATATTGGTCCATCCCGTTTCTGGAGAACCAGATCTCTTCTTCCTTTGGGACAAGATGTGCTTCTTCGGTGCAGATTGAGAAATTTGTGATGCCACAGCGTCCGGTGGGTGCAGAAGATCCGGATAGCGGGCCCCAGGCATCGGGAATGCAACCGTGCGGGAACTGCCAGTCCTGGAAACTGGGGACAATGGGGTAATTGCCTAGTAGAAATGGATCAGAACAGTCACTCGGGAGAAGACAGAGGAGTCTGCATACTCGGCCCAGCGCCAACGAGAAAATAATAACTTGGATCGGTCAGGACTCCATCCAACGGGATGGTCACAGGCTGCTGGCCATCTTTGTCATGCCAGAGCCGACCAGTTCCAAACGCGTTATTCCCGATGATCTGGCAGGCGACCAAGGCAGTTCGATGGTGAACGCCAAAGGCGTGAGAAGCCGGTGCCTGATCAACACGGGGGAGAGATAGGAGATTATTTCGGGGCTCTTGATAGCCAGGATGTAGGTGATCGCGTCGCGTGGGAGTTCTGCAGGCGGCGGCGGGGGCGCGTGGAGCTCGAACTGGCTTGCGTCGGGCATGTCGATATTATTTAATGGACCCGGTCAAGCCTTAATTTAGGAGAGGAGCAAGGGTGGCGCTGCGTAGCTTTAGAATTGGCTAGAGATGAAGGTTTGAGGCGGAGTTATCTAATCAAGCCCTATAAAGGATAAAAGCCTGGACATAAAAGCGTTGGCATTATGTTTTATTAACCCCTGCAGATTTCGTCACGCAAAATTTCTAGCGGTCTATCAAAAAGAAGAGAATGAACCAAAATAGACGCCGTCATAAAGTAAAAAGATCGTTTCAAATTCGTGCAAGGAACGGTTCTTCCAGGTCTCCACCACGGCTGCCCACACGCGCCCATTGGTTGTTGTTCTGTCTGCTCAGGATGCTCTTGATCTGGTCAACCGTGACCTGTCTTGCCTCCGTCGCCGGGTTATAGCCCAACCCTGACGATGCGGACACCTCGTTGTCGGTCTTCGGGGCGTTGGACAACCCGTCAGCGCGCTTGTATACGGAAACGACGGCGGCTCCGCCTAGGCCAAGATTGTGCTGGAGAGCAGCGGTGGTGTACGGTGCGAGGCGGTTATTGGCCCAGCCTCTGAGCTGCCAGACGAGCTCTGTGCACTGGGCCAAACCAGTGGCACCCAGGGGGTGGCCCTTGGAGATGAGGCCGCCCGAGGGGTTGACGACAACGCGGCCGCCATGTGTAATATTCCCGCTTCGGATGAACTGTCCGGCCTTCCCTGGTTCGCAGAGACCCAGAGCATCGATGGTCACTAGCTCATTGGCGGCGAAGCAGTCGTGCAGTTCGCAAACACCAACGCGAGCAACTGGAGTTTCGGCCTCGGCGAGAGCAGCTTCAGCGGCACGCTTGGACATTTGGTAACCGACCAGGTCCATGGAGGACGATCCGTATGTGTCGGCTTGATCACTAAAGTAAGGGTATTGTCAGCATGCAAAAGTCCGTCGCGGATAATTAGTCTGCAGGAAGTTGTTCCGAATGGTGCGCGCGTGGAAAAAGGATGGCTTACGTGACTATGGCCTGTCCTGCGATCTCAATGGCTTTGCTTCTGAGCTCAGGGTGCTCCTTCAGCCACCGTTCGGAGACCAGAACGACAGCAGCAGCACCGTCCGACGTAGGGCAGCTTTGAGAAACCCAGAATATTAATATGCACTCATTACATAGCGAATCGTAAAGAGGATGCACTTACCATTGAAGCTTTGTGACTGGGCCATACAAGGCAGCGCTGTTCTTGATCTCATCCAGAGAATATACCGTCTGGAATTGGCTGTAAGGATTGTTGGCGCTGTGCAGATGATTGACTCTAGCGATCTCAGCCAGGTCATCGGGCACGGCATCATGTCTTTGTATAAATCGTCAGCTCCACGGTCGCCGAATAGATTGGATCGGATTCCGCCAGCGGGATCGCGGAATCGGTAGCGGGAGGATGACCATACTTTTCAATGTATTCCAATCCAGCATTCCCAAACAAGCTGATATTTCCTGGCTCGCTGTTTGGGTTGAGATCAAACATTTTCTCCGCATGGAGGCCTTGTGGAACAGAACGATCGGTGAAGAACTTCTTCAGCCGACCAGCCATCATCTTCTCAAAACCAATCACCAAAGCGACGTCTCCGCCGCCCAGACCGAGAGATTGGCGTGCAAGATACAAGCCCGACGAGCCAGTCGCACAGGCATTGTTGACATTAACAATCGGGATACCGGTCATACCTGGACCCCGATTTAACTATAAGCAGAGCTTCTTTTTTCGCATGTTGGGATGGAAAAGCAGGACAAGGAGCAAGCAAAATGAGTCCACAGGGCCAGGAAACACGAGTAGTGGTTACCGAACTGATAGAAGACCCTCTGGCCGGAGGTAGAATCGCCATAGGCATAGCAGGCATAGCCCTGGTCGACCTCGTCGTATGTGATTCCGGCGTCCAGCAGGGCTTTGGTGCCAGCCTCGAGGCCCAGCTGGGGATAATCTCTCTTGGGGTTTGGTTTGAGGAACGGCGACATGCCCACGCCCATTACATAGACGCGATCGCGGGGTAGGCTCCTCGGCGGCGGCATTTTTGCGGCGATGAGAATGTGCGCGGGTGAGCGGTTTGATGAACGAAAGTGGTGATGGATGTAGGATGGGAAGAGATGCGGTGAAGAAGCTACGTATGAAGTAGTTATATGGAACTTTTAGAGCTTGCAAGCTAGCGGCCAGGAACTATCTAACTTAACCTGCATCTATAAAAAATTTTCGCTAATAACTGGGGAACCACGCAGACATTTTATTTTGCCCCCGGATGGAGGATGTCAGAGCGCGGGTTGGCCGAGACAGTGGGCCAGACAAAGGCCGAAGACCGGGCGTGGTGGGCATGGAGATCTATCGTGCTGCTGAGAGGGCGGCCCTGGAGACATTGTTTATCCCTGTTTTACGTGCGCTGGACGTGGGGGAATGGCGCGAGCAGCGGATATAAAAAAGACTTCTCGTCCGTCGTTGAAGATAGATCGCTGGAGTTCGTGATGGTGAGAAGGCAAGGCGAGTAAAAGGAGGTTGGGCTGCGTGCTTAGTCATCCGCTGTCAGTTCAAGTTCATATGCGATGAAGGCTGTCAGTGAATGAAGAATTGCGGTCTCTCCAGGCCATCGAAATGCATCATAATAGTTCCCTCTAACTACGAGACTTGTACGGGGCTGTCCTCTTGCGGACCCCGACCCCATCAAGCCTGTATGTTACTGATCCTCATTCGATTGGCACAGAGCGACGGGCTTCTCAACCGAACCATATAACCTCTACTAGTAGTTAAGTTATCCAACTAGCTATGTATGCTCCATGTCATCCATCCTCCACACTGGTCTTGTTCGCATTGAAGTGTCTCTCGTCAAATGCTGACCCAGAGCCCGGGCAGGTCCAGGATGCCGGAATCAGAACCGCGAGCCAGTTCCACATGAAAACTCGGCAAAAAATGGAGCCCAACGGCGGCACAGACCTTGGTAAAACCAACGGCCTGGAAAAGCATCAGCCCATCCCCAGAATATCCTAGCCGCCGGCCTAGCTGGGCGCCGGACACCCCTCAAGGCTCAATATCCGCCTGTGCTGCGAGGGCTGCCCGCGGTCCTGGCCGAATCAGAGGCCGCCTGTCCCCAGACCACGCTTGTCTGCCCCGCAATCACAGCTATGGGGGCATTGTCAAATGCTTCTCCAGGGGCGGAAAAGGAAAAGGAGTCCATATAACTATCTGTTGAACGGCAATATACTCTTGAACCCTTTCCAAAGCTGCAACCTTCTGGCCGCGTGTGTCCTGTGATCCCCCAACCCGAGTACATACATTAGCATCCCGAGGTCCCAGCTGGCTACATCATCGAGCCCAGCATCCATCCCTTTTCCGAGATATTTATCAGCTCTCTCTCCGCCCTCCTTCCGTCCAGCAGACCTTCGCGCAGGAAGGCGTTTCCCCCGCCAATCCCGCCTGTCGCTGTTTCCCCCGCCGCCGGGGCTGCTGTCGGTCTCTCCTGCTGCTCGGCGCAGAACAACAACAAACAAACCCGCCTGTTCCTCGTCGTCTTCTTCTCTTCTTCTTCTTCTTCCTCTCCTCACCATCCTCAGTCCTGACCTCAGTCCTCCCTTAGACCAGCATTCGTTATCAGCTGTATCTCTTTTCTCTCGTTTGTCCTGTCAGCCTCCGTGCCGACGAGTTGGAAAGCTATTCTTATCCCCTTTTTGCCGCTCTTCTTGAGCCCCCAGACCACTCTTTTCCCCAGGGCAAAGGCCAGATCACCGTCTCCCCCACCGTCTAACTGATCCCCCTCTCTGTGTTGTTGTCGTGTGCTGAGCTGTGCTGTGCTGTGCTGTGCTTGATTCCTTGTCATACCCCGTTCTGTACCTTCACTCTCTCAATTGACCATCATGGCTGCTCCACTTCCAGCTCCCGTTGCCAACATCTTGGACAGTCCTACGCCTCCAGCCCCCTCTTCCACCGAAATACTGTCCCCGCTTCAGTGGAAGACCCTACTTGCTCTGGCTGACACCATTATCCCGGCTATCAGACCCAAGTCTGAGGGCGCATGTCCCGCCGTCTGCTCTATTGACGACGGTGAATATGCTATTGCCGCCCATTCGATTCGGTCAACCGTTGATGCTACAGAAAGCTCTGATCTTACCGAACGCTACTTTGCCGAAAGTGCATCGTGTGTTCCAGAGTTCAAAGACAGCCTGTGCCGCGTTATTGGCCAGAATATTCCCGATGAAGCCAGACGCGGCATCAGCATCATCCTCAATGCACTGAATAGTCGTCCAGTATCTCTTCTCTTGACAGGACACGCCCGCCCTTTCCAATGCCACCCATTCCCTGTCCGTGAAGCAATATTTCGGGGCTGGGCCACTTCCACTCTTCCACCATTGCGTACCGTCCATCGGTCGTTGATTACCCTCTTTCACAAGGCCTGGATCTCCTTGAGCCCGACTCTCCCAGCCGTTGTCGGTTTCCCGCGGGTGCCCGTCAATCTAGCTCCCAAGGAGGGCTATCCTTTCGAGTTTTTGCAAATCCCCCCCGGTGACAACGCTGAAACTATCGAAACCGATGTAGTTATAGTCGGCAGTGGCTGCGGTGCCGGCGTGACCGCCAAGAATCTTGCCCAGGCTGGTCACCGTGTTATCGTCGTCGAAAAGTCTTACTACTTCTCAAACCAACACTTCCCCATGACTGCGAAGGAAGGAAATATCAACTTGTTCGAGAATGGAGGTGCCGACCTTTCTGATGATGGCTCCATAGCCGCTATCTCTGGTTCGACCTTCGGCGGCGGTGGAACTGTTAATTGGTCGGCCGCTCTCCAGACGCAGAGCTACGTACGCCAGGAATGGGCAAAGAAGGGACTGCCTTTCTTCACTTCGGCGGAATTTCAGAACTCTCTCGATCGCGTTTGCGAGTACATGGGTGTTAATGCGGATATCAACCACAACCATGCCAATCGTGTTATCCTTGAAGGTGCACGGAAGCTAGGATATGCTGCTAAACCAGTTCCACAGAACACTGGTAATCACGACCACTACTGCGGGTATTGTACCCTTGGTTGTGCATCAGGAGCCAAACAGGGTCCCCAAAATTCTTTCATGGTGGATGCTGCCCGTGCTGGTGCTCAGTTCATCGAAGGTCTCCGCGTCGGAAAGATCTTGTTCAAGGAAGGCTTGGCTGGCAACAGCATTGCTCACGGTGTTGAGGGGATATGGTCTTCCAGGGATATTCACAACGGCACTAGCGGTGAGCCGGTCATCAAACGCAAAGTGGTTATCAAAGCCAAGAAAGTTATTGTCGCTTGTGGTACTCTGCAAACTCCCATGCTGCTGCTGCGCAGCGGATTAAAGAACCCTCAGATTGGTCGTAATTTGCACTTGCACCCAGGTAAGCCAACAGCCTTATATATCTTTTTCCCCCACCACCCCCGACCCAACTGCGGTCATGACCTAAAGAATGAAATTTCTAACATTCGATCTGCTGATCCATACAGTTATCTTGATGTCTGCCATTTTTGACCATGAAACCAAGCCATGGGAAGGTGGAATTCTCACGTCCGTTATCAATGAATTCGAAAATGTCGATGGGCATGGACATGGAGCTAAGATCGAAACCGTGACTATGCTTCCAGCTTTCTTCCTCCCCCTATTCCCTTGGGTTGATGGATTTACCTATAAACGGTTCGCCGCTCGACTTGGAAATATGGCCGGGTTCATCACTCTTGCACGAGACCGTGACCCAGGCAGAGTTTATGCCGATCCTGTAGATGGCAGATGTCGGATCGATTATACCCCCTCTTACTTTGACCGAAAGAACATGATGGAAGCCGTTATTGGGGCTGCAAAGGTTGCCTATGTTTCCGGCGCGATGGAAATTCACACAACCAGTCGCGATATCCCACCGTTTATCCGCCCAGAACGCTCGGCAACTGAGGCATGCTCAGCGGAAGAAGGCATCAACCACCCAGCCTTCCAAGCCTGGATTAAGAAGCTTCGTCAACTGTACAACCCCTTGGCGCCGGAACGCACATTTTTTGCAAGTGCCCACCAGATGGGTACGTGCCGCATGGGCACTTCACCGAAAACGAGCGTTGTCGATACGACTGGAAAGGTTTGGGGCACCGAAAGCCTCTATATTACTGATGCTTCGGTATTCCCAAGTGCTAGTGGCGTCAACCCTATGGTGACCAATATGGCTATTTCGGACTGGACGAGCCAAAACATTTCGAAGGTGCTTATGAACGAGAGGATCCCCATAAGCGCGAGACTATGAAAAAGTACAACTACTAGGCGTTTGTTTAGTATTTTGTTTCTCGATGCCCACTTTGATGTAAGATAATACCTAGGTGCAGGTGATGTTGTGCAGACCAGACGTGTGCTCGGGAGGATAGACTGTGGAGGGGCTTTTCTCCCTTGCCTCCTATTTTTACCTCACGTTCGCTCTCACTCTCTCCTATTTTACTCCATCCATTCCTAGCGTGGCAGATAGTAGCCAGCGGTAGATAAAGAATTAATATCATTATAACCTCGATATGTATATATATATCCTTGAACGTGCGCAGTATAGGTAACCTTGGAAGGAACCTGAGCATCCTCGGTTTACACCTACGCGCACATCGATATTAGAATATAAAACTCAGCAAGGGAAGGAAGAATGGAAGAATGGATACGCGTATTTCAACATAGATTATGAAAGCCTCTCGCCAGTCAATTAATAATAAATGATTGCTCTAGTTTCGGCCGGCAGATATCGGGCGGGTCACGTGACTCCCGACGAGGGCATCCATCCATCCATCCAAGGATGCCATCCGTCTTTTGTTGACTTTGAGTGTTTCAACTTGGACATCAGGGGTCAGCAAACATTCTTTGATGGCAAAGGCCGTGATTTTACCTTGCAATCCCACGTGGAGACAATGAAACAACTGTTTTGTCCGGGCATAGAATCGTTGAAACGCAGCAACGCATTGTGCAGCCAACCTGATAAATGGGTCTGCCCCGTCGGATATCTCGGGATTTCCAGTTGAACCTTTTCAGAAATCCTGGATTATACGCCATGGAATATTTCAAAGATGTCCTATTTGACGTTATGCCCGGCCTATTGCGCCGGCTACGGGCGTTCTATGAACGGCGGCGCTGGAGAAGGGATGGGACCTATCCCTTCGGAAGCTACCCTTAGAACATGGCTTCTGTTCAGGTCCTTTCTTCGTTCTGCTTCTTCTTCTCCCTCTCCTCTAGATTCTATGAACGGCATTCATCACTTGAGAGGTTATCCACTATAGTCGATATACTGAACTATTCTCCAAATCACCGCATATCCGGGATAGGTATGGTTGCCCCTAAGCATCCCATTCCAAGACAGTGGTATACTAATAAATAGTGCAGTGATACGCAGTCCCTTTTTTCCACATATTCTACTCTTTGCTAAAAAGTTGCGAAGACACTCCTTGACTGTCCAGACAAATTTCCTGACTTACCCGGCTAGTTCTGTACCCTCCTCTACATAACCATCACTGTGAGAAATCCCAAGCTCTTCCTTCCTCTTCTCGATGAAGAAACTACCAACTCAAGCTCTCAATAACCACGGCAGCCGACTCTAACGATATCGAGAACTACCCCTATCTATCGGTGTAGTGCAGCAGCCACATAATGCCATCCAAGTCATGGAAGGAGCTGGCCAAAGACAAAAAAGAGGAGATCATACTATCTATCCTACGCTCTGACGTCGAGCCCACTAAGGGAAAAGAGAAAGTATCAGAATATCTGCGCCGCTGCTGGTCTTGGAAGGGGGGTTTGTGTGAGAAACACCGAAATCTGGATGCAGACTTGATTCGGGACCAATACAAATTACTCCGTGAGGAGGTCAACGTTCGCCTCGACAAGTATATGTGCCGCCGGTCAGAACTCCCTAATGACCAGCGGAAAACTGTGGAGTATCTGCATGGCATCAACGATATGTGGTTATCCGTGATTGATATGGAGTCGAAAGGCTGTGCATATCAAGTAGTAGACAAGTGCAAAGCCTGCAGGTTGGCACGCGTTGGGAAAAACCCTACTGCGCTCAAACATCTTCGCACTGTTTTGCTGGGTGAGTTAGACTTGCCAGCTAGGAGAACCAGGAACGAAGATGATGCGCTGCTCTCCTGGGTGGAACTGTTTTTGGAAATACACCAGCGTGGATTAAGTGATAGTGGGATTGTAAGATCGAAAACCACGCACTCAACACGGCACGAAAAGCGGGAGTGGCAATCGAAGAATCCGCGCAGACACACGTCAGTTTACTGTGATGGAGTTCTTGAAAGTTATCGACATTCCGACTCGGAGTTAATGGGAGGTGGAGATCTAGACTTCTCTTACCACCAGTCCTCTTACGGCCAAGCTCCTTACTCCCACCACGACAACCAGGTCCATCACGAGGGGAGTGGTGACAATGCAATTCTCACGGCGACAGACGAACATCAACACTCCAGCCACAGCAGCGACATTCCCCGCTCACGCAGGAGCTCCTCGCGATACTTTTCGGGGATAGAACGCTTCCGTCACCATTCAACCGCATCCTTCAGCTCTATCTATAGTACACAACATACGCCGATACACTCGAGACGAACGTCCATGTCGAGTGGACGCTTCTGTCCAGCCACGCCTACAACCACAGTTTCGGAGTCTGTTAGCATCTACTCCGGCCGCAACCACTACTACTTCGACAGTGCTGAGAGGATCCAACGGTCCGATAGGGAGAAGACGAGCGAGAGGCTGGCGGATGAGTATCGAGGCCGTTTGTGCCACAGCCCAAGCGAGTATGACTATAACGGCGATGACGACGACGTATGGGACGACGCAAGCGTCCCCGATGAGGCCGAGGTCGGTATGAGCCATCCAGCAATAGTTGGAGACGACCACTCCAGACATTCCGGGAAATGGTCAGAGGGTATTCCAATGGCATCTCCACACCAACCCGCAATTGACGACTACGGGGAGTCCTTCAGCCCACACGCCGACGAGTTAGCAGCACCTCTCCAGCGGCTAGCAATTAATGCCAGCCCCGACACAAATTCCTGGAACCCATCGGGGGCTGCGGCCGCGTCTGCCGCTGACGATGGCTACTGTGGCGACTACTACGATGATACCACCGCGGCGCGGTCTGGCGTTTTGGACTCACATTTAGAGCAAAGGGGGGGTGCTGAGGTTGATCCTACTTCCCCAGGGCAGTCGGGCGCGTCGAGGCGGGTGACTAGGTGGAGCATTCTTTGGGTATGAAGAGGCGGTTAGGTGGTTGGTTAGCCCGGTTTAGGGCTAACGGGTGAGGGAGTTCCTGATCCCTTATAATACCCCCCGCGGGATCCATCTGGTGCTGGGTTTGGTTCCTTGCTTTACTTTGTAATGTATGTTTATTTTGAATTTAATGATATTCAACTAATAGCAACCCGAGGGGCGTGATGGTGATTTTAAATTTATTCTGTTTAATTTTATACATAGGATGAAGTGTTAAGATAAAACAAAGAGAGAATTTTTAAAAAAGGAGGAAAATAAAAAGAACAACGAAGGAAAGAGGATATTTAAGATAGAATGGAATGGAGTAGTGGAGCCGTGAATGAAAAAAAAAGGTCCAGTGTAAGTGGTAGAAGAAATAAAAGATACAAAGAAGAAGAATCACATAAAAAATGGGAAGTAGACGGAAGCACTTTCCAGTGCTACTATTAAGATCGTAATGGGGAGGTGAAATTGTGGCGCCTGGAACAAGGAAATTATAGTTAATCCAAGGATGGCAACCATGCCACCAACTCCATGAATGGGGAAAGACTCCGTAGAATAAAAGGGCGAAAGCAAACAGGGTGTTGAAAGGAAGACAACGAGGAGTAGGGACAAGGCCAAAAACATAACGAGTGAGCATGGGAACCGCGCGCTGTTCGAATTAAATAATAGGGGCGCATTTTATCATAAAGGAGACAGCCAAACGCATATACAAATATAAACGAGATATTAGGTGAGGGGTTATTTGCAGATTAGGTGTCAATAACAGCCCATGTTGGGGTAGTGGGAAGGAAATATGTATGGCAATAACGAGATAAGGAGGGATAAGATAAACGGCAGTGAACCGGCCTTGCCGTTACTGTGGGCGCTTATTTCTGCCGTATGCTCCCATTAAGGCGATGGCTGACGCTCTTTAGGGTCTCAGACTGGGGAGAAAAGGAGGGAGTCTTCCGTCGAACACGGCGCGGTAGCAAGTTTCGCGAAGTTGGTTCTTCATCTTCTTTCGTCGATACGGAGTCGGCTTGAACGGTAGGTGATTGTTTATTCGCGTTGTCTTCATCCACCAACTTTTGTGCGGTATTCCGTGATCTCTCATATCGAAGCTGGATATCCCCCCCTGACCAACGAGTATTTAGGAACCGGTCCCAAAAGGTGAAGAATGGCTGGGAGAAATTGGTTTTGATGCCCCAGCTTTGATGGTGGATGTCGTGGTATGCAGCATTGTTAGAAGTGAGATGCTGCAACGGATCGAAGGGGAAGGCATAGCCACAGTGGTCATCGACGGTCTTAACAGTTGAGCCGGTAAAAAACCACATTCCCTGTCGGTTTGTCATGCCAGTAAGGAGAAACGCAATTCCTGTTCCGGCAGTATCGAGAAGGAAACCTTCAACGGGGTGATTATACAATGCACCAAAGGCATATGGCACATAGAGGCGATGGTGGCGCGAATGGAAGGTTGCTGTAGAATTCATTGGTCAGAAAAGAACGGATATCTATAGAGGTATGATGGACAAGGAACTTACTGTACAGCCACCTATTCATGTGCATTCCGCGGTGTAGGAAATATTGCCATGTGTCGACAAAGAGGGTTGCGAAGACGAACTGCGCGGCAGGAATCAGATACCAATAGAGTGCTCGAGCAGTGTTAAGTTCCCAATTAGCAAATGCAGGCGCAATTATAGATTCCCCCGAGGCTGTTATGACAATTTGTGTCAAGGATGGATATTTGCCGCCAGAAAGGGCCGCAGCTAACATTGGATGCGACGATAGCTTCCCAGCAAGCCCTAGAGTGTCAATCCCAAGGATGGATGTGAATTTGGGAATCATTCTTTGGGCAATCCTGATCCGTGTAGCCCATTTCATGACGTTGTACTCATCCTTCCCCGTATACTCAACGTCATCAAAGTATGCAATCATCAAACCGAACGCCGTCTGGATCAATTGTTGCACGACAACATCCCGAACAACATCCCACCTTGTGACATGGTTCCGCTTCAAAACCTCTGCGGGGGTGTGTAGGCGGTATTGCGAAAAGTAATCGTTCACATCAATCCAGTGGAATATCATAGAAACTACCCAGTATGCAATCACGGGTAGAATGAGGATCAGGAGACTGTCTGGGATGGAAGTGATCAGGGGAGGGCGCGGGGTGAGGGCGTAGGCCGGGAGCGGCGGCAAATCCATATTGCCCGTCACATTCGACATGGCGGTGGCGAGAGAGAGGACAATCAGACGAGCAAGCACCCGGCAGCTTTCAACGGCGTGGATTGGGCGTGAATTAGGCTACCATAGAAGAGAGATGCGGTGGAGAGGAGACGCGCGCGGAGAGCGGAAAGAATCACCCTCGCAGGCGCAGGAGGCGCATTGGCAAAGGGCCAGAGGAGAACAGGAGCGACAATCGATAGAGCAGTCAATTTGCTTGCAACTAGAGGCGACGGAACGGCGAGGCAATAAGGAGGACGCGAACGGCTGCGGAGGTCGGGAAACGATGAGTGCGGGCCGGAAGAGTCGGAGATGGTAAATGCCAAGCACGAAAGGAGGTCAAAGCTGGGAGGAGAGAATGGGCGAAGAGGGGGCGGCGGGAGGACGAAGGAGAGACGGGGCGAGCAGGACGCAGAGGAGAACAGAGGCGGGCAGAGCGGAACGGCGAGCTGGGCAGAGATGAAGCCGAAGTCGACGTTGATATACGAAGCGATTGCTTTTTTTCTGAGATGAGAAAGAAGGGGCGCCGGCGCTGACATAAGCGGAGATAACATGATCTGCGCTGCCAAGACTCCGGCTCCGGGACACTACACCACATCGGGCTAGCCCCTCGCGTGCGGGATACGATTACTTGAAGAAAAGAACAAGAACCAAAAATAAAATATTCATTTACAGTTTAACACTGGCACCTCAGCTATGTACTCGCGGCCCGTCTTCTATTCGACACCCTTTGGCACTCCTGACAGCGAGTCCAGACCTGGTCGACCGCGACGCCGCCCCGAATACGGTCATGCACCACGCGTTTCCGAGGACGAGGCTCGCAGGGGCGCGTTCGGAAACCTCGTCAGCCTTTCTAGCACCATGGATGATCTTCTTCTTTTGAATCCTGCAAGCTTGGCTTCCATAGATGACAGGTTATGGTCAGAAATACGGGGTAGGAGCTTGGCCCGCTGGTGCGGGCGTTCAAGATATAACGCGCTCACGAAATTCGAGATGTGGTCTCCCGGTCGATTGGTGAGGACGTCCAGCTCCCGGGCATGCTCGAGGCGGTATCTGTCTTGATTCAGCAACGCCTCAATCATCCGCGTGATGGTTGGGACGAAGATCGGACTCGTGTTTTCACGTTGAGCGAGGCATTTGGGCACAATACGCGTGCCTCTCGCCTCCAGGGCGGCCTTGGTAAGCGGGTGGTCATGCCCCGGATCGAATTCTTCTTCTATCAGCACATAGTCCGAGCAGTCGACATTGGGAACCTGTATCACAGGCCCATCAACGGAGAGGAAGTATATCTTTTCCGGCCAGAGACTGATATAGACGGGTTCTCGGACTGCGCGTCGAAGGCGAGGCACCTGCCTCACATAGGGGTCTCCCAGCCGTGTTGAGAGATCCTGCTCGACCTGTTCCCATTCCCCTGAAGCGATGAACGCTGTAAGGATGTCTTCGATTTGTGAATCCCGGACGAGGAAGTCGTATTCCTATTTACCACACTGGCTTTAGCTATGCTAGACCAGGGAGCCAGCAGTCTGGAGGGGGTAGAAACAAAGGGGCAAAAGACCGTTGGGTTCGCTGGGATTCCCATCCAGACCATTGCACACTGCTCGACAAGCACAATGGGGTGGCTATGCCTGTCGAAGATGGCGCAGACGTTGTCGAGATAACCGTCCTTTGCGCCGCCTATCATAGACTGGTCCATGCTGAGCCAGGGATTGGAGTCAATTGATAGAAACGTTACGGGGTGGCGGAGACCACGGGGGAATGCATCTCAGCAGGCCCCAGGTTACAGAGGAATTGTAGTTGTAGTTGTAGCTGTCGTTGTAATTGTTTATTTCTTCTACCGGTTTGATGTTGGAAGTTCCTGTGGGAAGGTTGAAGACTCTCGAATTGATCTCAGAGGCGAGAATCTATCTATCCTATGATCACGTGATACGCTAAGCTAGATCGGGAATGGAGGCCTACAGCCAACAGTTCCAACCAGAAGAAGGCACTGCCAAGTGGAGGGCAGTTTCCCCCAATATCTTACCCAGCATGATTACTTCCCTTTACCACCCAGTTTATTTATTTTTATTTACTTTTAAAATCAGAATGTTTTCCTCTTCTCTTTTAATTAGTAGAATCAATGACATCCATAATTTTCAATTAATTCTAATCAGTTGAGGTATTTCCTCAGTCATATCATTAATCTTATTTTCATGTAATACTGCCAAGTAAGTAATAACACTATATTACTACATTTATTACTTTTTAGTGTTTATTACTTCAGAAGTGAATAGCTTCTACACCTTAAACTGAGAGTCTCATTTATTGCTAAGAATATTAACATCAGAAAGTATCAAACAGTCAGTAGAGACAGTAAAACTAGAGTAAAATCTAAGGATATTATACTAATAATATAATGATTAAAACTATTAGAACTGTATCCTCTATAACATTCTCTAAATAGTAATTAAGAAGTAAAGTGAATAAGATAATAAAGAATGAGCTCACTAAAGAAAGAAGGAAGAGTAAGAAGAGTAAGATAATAAGTTACTAAATATAGTAGGCTAATTTCTGACCTTCTCTATATGTAGAATATTCTTAGGAGAGAATGGGTAATCAGTAAGAAAATGATTAATAAAGCTGAAATTCAAATTAAAAGAGAAGAAAGTAACTAAGAGTTAAGTTCTAATAAAAGATCTACTTCTAGTAATTAATGTTCTATTAATAGAAGAGGTAGAGAAATGATTAGAGAGAAATCCTTCATTAATGAAAGTATTAGAATATTTAACTGAAGAAAATTAAGAACTTTTTAAGAAGGCATTTTTTAATGAATTTCTAATAGTTAGAGCAGAAAAACTGAAAGTTTTCTTAGAGCAAGAAACTACTAAATTACATTAGATGATAAATTAGAATCTAGAGGAATACTATCAAGTGAGAGCTCAGATGCTGAAGAAGTTGAAGATCAAAAATGATAATAGTGTGTTAAACTTATTATTAGAAAGATACTTATTAGAAGAGATAATTAGAAGATAGATGAAGAAACTTATCAATCTAAATACTTAAAAAAAACTAATTAAAGAATTGATAGAGATAATAACTTTGAAGAAGATATACTTAAGAGTAATGAACATTGAAGAGATAGTGTAATTAAGATAACTTAAGATTAAAATATTATGTAGAATAAGATTGTATTCACTACATTCCTGAGCTATTTATAGCTATTTATACTATGAGGTCTAACTAAGCTATGTAGGTGACTAAGCACCATAGATATTCTATAACATGGAGCATGCATGTGTAATAAGTGGCCTCTTTCAGAAAGGCATATAATGCTCTCATTATAGTAGTTACATGTAGGATTATAGAGCTAACAAATGAAACATGGGATCTTGTAATGCATAACATAATAATGAATAATATACTAAGTAAAAAAGAAAATCTTGCTCTCTATTCTCATAGTGGTCTCCACACTCTATAGCTGAGTCATTATAGAGTATAGAGATTCAGAGGTGTTCATAGTGTCAGCTTTTATTACTACTTCTCCTCTGTGGTAAATCCTCCTAGATCCTCCTCAAGGCAGTCTTCATTTATATAGCACATCTCATAGTAGGGTGTTTCATATTCCTTGATAATTATAAGGATCTCCTTTGCTTTCTTTTCTTCAACATCAAGCAGTTCAATGAGCCATTATATGGCATGAATGTAGGCAAATATAGCATCTTTCTGGAGGGCTGTATTAAGAGTCTTGAGGCTGGCAAATGAGGTTAATACAAACTTAATTAAGTAATTATAAGTATACCTGATGAGTTTATTAATAGTTATATGCAATTCTTTATTAAGTAGGTCTCACATATTATTATATTACATCTCTATGCTAGACTACTTGTTCAGTATTGCCATGGTATCTGCAGGTTCAGTGTTATATAAATATATTAATTATAGTATTACCTTAAAATTATCTAGTACATCTAGGAGTTTTTCTGGTATTATTACTAGTTTCTATAGCCACTTAATCTCCTGTCTGATTCACTATGTTATCATCTTTTTAATCATACAGAATGATATTTCTTTCTCATTCTAGTAACCTATCAGAATGTTTACATTATTATTACTAATTTTACACAGTCAAGTTATATATTATACTACTTGTGTGTGATCTTTATCAGCCTCAGGACTCTCTAGCAAAACCTTTTCTCACTAAGCCATAATTTCTCCTGCTACTTCTTAACAGTTAATGAGGTTTTTTATCACTTTCTGTCTGATATCAACATCCATAGACATAATGTGGTCATATGAAACACCCAGATTGATTCATTACTAGACAAGATTTATAACTTTTTCAAGCTATATATTATTCAATATGATAACTACCTTAATCACTTGTTTAGCTTTGAGAGGATACATCCACAGAATCTCCTATGTGAGAGGAGGACTGAGTAGGACTTCTTGAATTTTACTGCTGAGCTTCTCCTAATCAGGCTGTTAACTCTGAGGCTTAAAGATATTATTAGTATTAATATCATTAAGTTTCTATAGGGCTTTTCATAGTTGCCCATCCATTATAATAAACATGTTATGAAATGTAATGTCAGATATGTATAGTATTTTAACTATAATTTTTATCTTATATTACTTTAGTCACTGTAGTTTCATAATGCATTTAATGATATCTTTATGAATGTATATATCTTTATTAGTAGTATTAGAGATTCTAGTTATATAGATATCCTCTATGAGATTATTAAGTTACTTCCTCTATCATTCTATAATGTCTTTAGTTATGTAGTATAGTTTCTGGTTGCTTATGATAGTTATCTCATTATATAGAGTACTCATAGATTTCCAGTCATTCATCACATTGTGTACTGGCCATACTTCTATATTACATAGAGTTATGACACATTAGATTACTTTCTTACTTTTTTTGATAACATATAGTATGAGGGTCTCCATGACAACTATTAAAGTCTCTATAGTAGTTTTATAGCTCTTTAGTTATAGGGATGAAGTTTCATTGTGAGCCTAGCAATCATTCAAGAAGGTACTAGTACTAATAGAGTTATTATTATTAATATACCTTTTATCATCAGCATTCTCTGATATATTTACTGATCTGTCAGTCATAATCTAATCATCATTTTATAAGTATTTAAGGATCTTAGCCTCTATACAGTTAAGTCTCTGAGCCAGGATGTACATCACAGAAGAACATCTAATATAAAAGAATTAAGTTTACTTGATTTACTTCTAGTAGTTCTAGCAGTAAAGATCATTTATGGTATTTATAACATCTTACTTAGTTATATTTAGTAGGAAGATCACAGTGTTCTAGCATTTTCATTCATTTAGTAGAACATTAATTTCCTAGTTTCACATTGTAGCTCTTTAATCTCATAGGCATATATATTACTCCTCATCTATAATATACTTATCTGTTTTTAGAGTGCAGACAAGTCCAAGTTGAGTTCAATATACAGGCACCCAAGTTGAGTTACTTGCAAATCTGTAGCTTTTCAAGCCAAGTCCAAGCTAAATATATATTTAATTCAACTAAATCTGAGTTGTCAATGAGACCTCTCAAGCCAAATATTTATTAAATAATATCTCAAATCAATTCAAATAATTCTGAGTAGCATTGAACTAGTAGACATAAAAACTACATTTTCAATTCTATAAAACATTTATTTCATAACTATCATTAAAACTGCCTAACTAGTTCTTTTTAATAAAACACTCATTAATGCCTCACTTTACTCCTTATTTCTTTCCTTCTTTCTTAACCTTTTTTGCAAGAGATCCTGCAGGTTCTGACTCCTCTTCTCCATCAGCAAATATCTTCATATCCTTTTTAAGCTAATTCATTGCATTCCCAATTATCTCATCTACACTGTCACTACTTCTTTTATCACTATTCACATTGATAGCATCAGCATAGATTCTATCATTATTCTCATTTAGTTCATCTTATTGTCTACAGACAACATAATCCTTCTCTTCATCTATTATTACATTATTCTCATTATGAATAATATAATCTTTCTCCCTATCTATTATTTTATTATTCTTATCATTCAGACTGTTCTCATCCATCATCTCAGTATCATCACTAATTTTATTCTTTTCTAGTTGTTATTTCTGAATAACAATAACCCTCTACTTTTACTTCTACTCTATATTCTTCAGACTCTCATTAGGTTCCACAGCCACTAAGGTCCCTTCAATCTTCTTGTATATCAACTTCCTACATGTTAATAAGTTTAATCCCTCTAAATCCAGTGCAAGGGAGTCTCCTTATATGATGCAATTCTCACTTTAGTTCATCAACATATTGAGGATCTTCTCTACTTTCTCTGTCAAATCATCTACCTCTCCAACCTACCCACCCAACTATGTGGAAAGATCTAACACCACTTTTTTTGCAAAATTTGATAATCAGTAGCAATAAAAGGAGTAGTTAACTATAAGTACTTAGATAAAGATATTCTTAACTTACTCTAGACAGTGAATTCACACAACAGTTTGTAACATAGTGTTTAGATTCCTCAGAAGCTTGACAATGATCATTGCATGGCACTCTCCTAGCTGAAGGTTTATTCTAAACCTACTTACTTTATTAGTTATAATGAGCATCTATGTCTATCCTAATTCTTCATTATTGAAATCATTGATGATCACATTCCTCTCCTCCTGGCTTATACCCCCCTGAAGCTAGGTTGTCCCTGCCCCCTAGTTCACACATAGCATTGACATTAATTATACCACATTTAGACTATATGTGAAGATTACTACCTTCTCTCTGACAACCTCACACATTTTGTAAAGCACCTTAGTCATATAGTGTTCAACAGGTGATATTCTTATTAACTTTATATGCTAATCATAACAACTCATCAGAATAACATACTAATATGTATTAACTGAATAGCAGTATTTTAAGAAGAATTCTATACTAAAGTTAAGCTGAAATGATATAGTCTTCAAGGCAGCTATTCAGGTCTTTTTCACCCCCACACACTTATGAAACTCTGAAATTTTGGGAAATAAGAAGGTCACCTGTAAGATATAAACTCTCATATTATTCTAAATTGCTGCCTCCAACCCATCATCAACCTTTCTAATAGTTAATAGATACTTGGTGTGTTGCTGGTGAAACATATAATACTCTATCTACTTCTATGGGTTCATTTACAGGGTAATCACATTAATGTGCTTCAGAGAGATGGCCTCCCTAATTTACTTGCCATCAATGACTGTCTACTATAATCAGCTAATAAGTGTAAGGGAAAGAAGCTTGAGTATCATAACTGTAGCTGTTTCTGGATCCATATGGCCATTGATCATCAGTTATTAGATATATAAAGAGTTAAATAGTTTGAGTCATTCTACATTCATTTCTGCAGTATGAAATTTATTCATCATACATCTTTTTAGAAAGTCTTCCAACTCAGGACACTGAGCATCAAGACTGAGAGGATAGAATAAATGTGAATAGCTATAGAAATCCTGAGTCTTATTCAGAAAGGAGGTGGTAGAGACAACCTATAGAAAATCTGGTTCTAGCAATTTCATAGCACAGGAGATGCTAGAGAATGGGTAGTATAAGTAATGATCTTCATTCATAATAACCTAATATACTTGCCTGGTAAATTTTAAGCAATATATTATAATGTACTTATTATAAGCTATGATTTCCTCTGACAGTAAACCATCCTTAGCTTCATTCAGAGGGGCAGGCTGGGCAGCTGAGTCAGAGGCAGCATTGTTATCCATGAATAATGATGACATGAGCTTCTTCAGGGTCATCATTTTATACTCTTTACATATCTCCTTCTACTCTAACTGTAGATCTCTAGGTAAAGAGTTTTCCTCATCATCCTCTATAGTATGATCAGCCTCTTTTCTGATTCTTATTTCAACAAAGTATCTACAGAAGGTGAAATGTGATACCATAAAGATAGTCTGACTGAGGTTGATCTCTTTATGTTTGTATAGGCTTGATTTTTCAGAATTGATTAATGCTTTGGCCATTTGAGCCTTAGTTATACAATGCATAGAAAACACCAGGTTGTTGCCCCAGCAGAATGAACCTACAAATCAAAGTGAAAATGCATTCTGAAAGAACTATTTATAATCTAACTATTAGAACTCAGTAACAACAGGGAGAATCACAATAATTATTAGCTTTATGAGAGCTTTTCCATTGATCACATCAACCTCCCAAGATTTGAGGACTAATAACAGGCAAGTAAGTGTCTTGCCTAATCTTATAGTATCTCCCAGCATGCCTACATGGAGATAGAGCTTATTCTCCACACTTTTTTTCATAGAATCTACCTTTATTTCAAACATTGCAGCCACACCCATAACTTGGTGGGCATGTAGTTTAACAGATTGAGGCATATTTAGTGTCAAAAGGTGGTCCTTATTCATGTTGAGCATAGTCAGTAAATCCAGTAGCATAGGAGTTACACAGCCTTTATGTGTGAGTTCTCTTATAGTGGCAGCATTAAATTCATCCTTTCTCTCTATGATCTGAATGGCATCTTCATTCATAGTATACTCCACCATATTGTTAATTATCTCAGAAACCTCCAGATCTGAATTTAGGAGTAGATCAGGGCCTTCTGCCCAGCTATCTCCTTTAGTTGTTATGTTTTTAATGACATACATATATAATTGTCTCTTCTACTCATGGGTTATGAGTAGCAGCTTTTGCCATGCATTCATTCAAGGTATATTCTCAGTGTCAGATTTATTATCCTTAGATAATAATCCTATTATCTCAAGGGGATCTATAGGTTATTCAGCCTCTGAGTCTACCTCCTCATCATCTGACAGCACATCCCACTTAAAGATAGAAACTATAGAATTATCCTGATCAGCTGCAGCTGCTAGCACTTCTATGTCTTATTTCAGATCAAGCTTGTCCATATAGGTAACTATCTTTGCATGATTATTTTGGACTCAAAACTTATTATTTGATGGCATGTGACCTATTTGTTTTCACTCAATTATCACTCACAACTAACATCAGAGTAGTATATATGCACAGTGGAAATCCTCCATGTTTAGCATAATTAACCTATCTTCAACATCAGGTTGATAGTCATCACAGAATTGCTTCTTATTTGCATTAAGAATATAAAGACACATATTGATTGTCATTAGGAATCCACAATACTTAGTGATACTTGACTCAGGAATGCTAAATATTGTCTGAACCACCTTATAGTTCATTTCCATTAAAGATGATACAAGTAGATTGTCAACTCCTGAAGTCAGGTGCACACTCTCAAAAAAGATCACAAGTAATGCCATGGTGGGGTCTTTTGCACCATTTTTTCCAAATCCTGGTAGCATGGTCCACCCTAACCCCCTGAGTGTAATGTACTCTTCAA
Source organism: Onygenales sp. PD_10 (assembly GCA_032988465.1). Classification (NCBI taxonomy): domain Eukaryota; kingdom Fungi; phylum Ascomycota; class Eurotiomycetes; order Onygenales; species Onygenales sp. PD_10. The sequence goes on along the minus strand of JANTQH010000037.1, from coordinate 207,904 downwards.
ACAGGGACTAATTCTTAGCAAAAAGCAACCATAGAGTATTTATGTCTGGGCAATTCTGTAGGTAACTACAGACTAGCCCCTGGTCACAGTAAAATTCTCCCCATTTTAACTCATATTCAAAGCAATATATGCCTTTTGGCAGGAAATTACATACCTATTGAATAGCTGCTACTATCACTTTCACATCTTCTTTCTTCTTTCTCATTGATTTCTTAACCTCAGTTGCATTGGATTCAGTAGTCAACATGACCTTATTTACCTTTGCAATCTTCATAACTGGCATAGAAGTGGATGTGGGCTTATCTGGTTTTAGCTTGTCTGAAGCCTCTATAATAAATCTATTAACAGTCAAAATAGTTAGTTAAGGTTCATTTCAAGTGGGGGGTCATTGAGAAAGTTTGTTGTCCATAGATCACAAACCAGGCAGTGAAAGTTATTATCTATAGATAATAATAGTAGTAAGAATACCACCTGAGATGTTGTTCACAGATAATAATAGTAGTAAAAATATCACTTTCATGTATCAGATGTTTGCTGTCTGTAAGAAGGTCACTAAGCACTTTAGTGTGGGGGTTGTTGTCTACATCCAATAAAAATCTATAATCAATTTAGAGTTAGGTAGTTTACTTTAGTTAAATTTCAGAGGAAGTGTAGTTGTAACATGTAGGGATTCAAGTAATATATAGGTTGGAGGTAAGATACTACTCAACAGCTTGTTTTATTAGTAACTTCTTTTGCCAGTTGAAATACAGGAGAAAGTGAGGATTCCATGAAGGTTATGATCAATTTCTATGGATTAAGCTATTCACAGCTAATAATAAGGTGAGTTTGAGGTGATATACAGCTAAAATTACCTCATATAAAGCTTGTTTTGCCAAGCAGCACCATAATGGCCTGATTCCCTGGCAGTAAAGCAAGATAGGGTATTAAACACAACAGGGCTGTTAGGAAGAAAATAGCATATCAACTAATATAGATATAAAGACTTATCTGTTAGAGATGAATATATAAATATTATAATCTTCAGAGTAAGAACATTATAGAGTGTAAGAGTAAGAAGATGAAGAGGAAGATCTTTAACTCTTAAGACTCAGTCTAACCTAATCTAGTATAGTAATATAAATAAGGAACACAGCTAGGCCTAATAGGGTTAATTTACTGAGAAGCTTTATATTTCTCATGCAGAGATAATAAGCTTCTAAGATCTAGTTGCATCCTTACTGCATTTAGAATAATCTAGTTTATCTTTATTTAAGAATAATAAAGCTACCCTGTTCTCATGCTACTTTCAGTGCTTATCTCCTCAACCAGCAGTGAGGATATTTTAGTGTCCTTTTTCTACTACCAATGAAAAGCCTTGAATATTTCCATATGAGGTCACCAGTTGGTCAAACCCAGGTGATAAAAGAGAGACACTAAAATATCCTCACTGCTAGTTGAGGAGATACTCTATACTTTATCTAGTATATTAATATAACAGTTCATCATTCAATGAAGATAAGAGTAATATTAATTTATAGCCTGAATGCAGGGCTTTCTAATGCAAGTCTTATTATTTTCATTGTTAGCAGATTAGTGTTTACAGTGGTTATAATGAAGAAAATATATATACAAGATCCATTTTTAGTGACATACCTGTGCATGCCATAGACATCATTTTTTCATTCTATAAAGGGATCTCCCTCAGCCAATCAAAGTCATGTGATCTACTGGATTCCTATGAGCATATACCTGTATAAGATATGAATTGAATGAAAAATAACCTTAAAGGTCAAAAAAAAAGGCCCCTAACCTGCTGCATGAGAAGAAGTTGTAGGATGTAGGTCACAGCCTACAAAATGCCAGGTTAGGGGCTAAAAATAGAACTGCAATTAAGAACTATCTATCTACTTCATCTTTTACTTTGAAGACCCTATAGAAGACTCATCAGCATCACTATCAGAAGAAGAAGATCTATCCTTAGTGTCAGACCTCCTCAGGTTACTGTTAGAGGAGGTATGAATAGAGGTCTCACTCTCTGAGCTTAAACCCCCATCAGATGAAGTGTCAGACAGGACTGAACTCAGAGAGCAACACCTCTTCCTCCCCTTTAGAGACCTGGGTTTGCTCTGACCTGGCACACACAGGAGAAGCTTACTTATTGAAGCATCCCTACCATCTTTTCCTTTCTCTTTATTATTATCCCTCCCCCCCTCTATATCTTCCTCATTATTGATGTCAGTCTCCAGCATAAGGGCAGACTTTAAAGAGGTCAGTGAGTTATTAGTGAAGAAGGTGCTAATTCACATTGGAGTTCTAGGGGTCATAGCAACAGCAACCTTATACTATTTAGTAGCTCTGGGTAAAATGTCAGCAACAAATAAACAGCAAAGAATTCAAGCAAGAACACATACCACACAGGAGTGCTCAGAGCAGGAGTGCCAGGATCAGGAGCATTTAAAGAACCACTATTCCCACTAGGGAGGGAACCTAAGAAGCCAAACTGCTGTATCATAACAGTAAGGGACTTCTTCTTATTATTGGTGAAAAACCCAACAGCCTCACCAGCAATATTCATCAAATTCCCAACCTGTAGAAGCAGAACACAACTCTAATGTGGAGAGCCAGAGAAGATATAATAGAAGGAGAAGAACCTATAGGCAGAATGCCCATCAAGCCCCTTATTGAGGTATACCTTGATAGTGACCTCAAAAACCCTGTCAGAACAATCAGTGGGCATATTGCAGTGAGCAGTGCAGGCACCCACATAAGATAAAAATGGGTTATTAGAGCTAATACTAGCAGTAATATACTCAGTTGACCCAACAGCACTGGGGAGCAGTTGAGGACAAAAAGACTGAATGTTGATAATCAAATGAGGCACCTTAGAGCCTGACTCATCCTAATTGAGGATCAAAATACTGTTACACTAAATGAATATATCATTCATGAAGGATAAAAAGTTTAGATTGTACATCTGAAGTAAAACAGGCAGCTCCCCATCAACCTCAAGACCTGGGATCTCACAGTGGACAGCAGGAGTGGCAAAGCTGTTAATCTCAATATTCTTATCCATCAGACTGCTGCTGCCAAGGTCAGTAACAATGAAGCCACTAGAGATGATAATAAAGATCTGAGGTAGACCTACTAGAGGTTTAGTTGAAGATATGGTAAAGGTGAGGGCAAAGAGGCTATAAGGAAGAATGAAGATAAGATAGTAAGAAGAAATGAATTCTGCAGGGCTAAAATAAAAGAGGCTAGATATAGATATTAACATCAAAAGTAAAGAATCTCAGGGTAGATAATATTATCCATAAGCTAACAGCAATTAGCACTACTTATAAAGATTAAGATTTGATGACAGTTGACCACACATGATAATGCAATGTAGAGCTACCTGTGTGAGAAAACTGAGTCCTAAAGATTAATACTAATATGGCTGAGTAATTGGCCCTGTGATTTATTGATCATAATCACAAAGGCTGGGTGTACAGGAAACTGCAGTTAAATAATTGAGATAGCAAAATCCTCTGGGTTGCTTATCAATTTGATTTAATATAAAAGCTGTACCTCCCCATTAAAGGGGCCACCATCCAATTAGATCTTCAAACACTGAGGAGAATAAGTAAGAAGGATCATGCAGGATTCATTGCAAACATCATACTGTGAGTCTAGATTCTGCATATACATTAATGGCATGTCTCATTTGATTCATAGAATAGTAGGTTGAAGAGATGCAGCATTCTGAGAATGTATAAACTTCTAGGTCACCTCATGATTCTAATCATCATTTTGCTCACTAGTGTCAATCAAGAGGTATTCAACCTGGTCATCTGGAAGCTGATTCAGAAGATCATCATTAATGCAGCCAATCATGTTATTTATAGTGGTGAGGATCACACAGCCCTGGAAGTAACCTCTTTCACAAAATCTAGTCTCTAGTGCTGAATATATCTAGGTAATAAATTCATTGAAGTTAGAAGTTCAGTGTAGCTCAGGCAGGATCAGCTGGCAGCCCTAGAGAGCCACATCATGTGACATACAGGACAGCCAATCAGCAAAAGATCTGCCCTCAGGGGTAACAGTTGATAGGTGCATATTCTAGCAGAGATGCAGCTTGCAGAGGGAGAATTAAACCCTGACATGTTGCATGTATGTGTTAATAGTATCATCTCAGGTGCTACATACAATAACAGGTAAGATCTGCTGAAAATCACCACTGAATACAGTTGGAATTCCCTTAAAGTCATTACTGCCTTCAGGTAGATCAGCCCAGAGGTCCCATAGTGTTTAATTAATAGCATTAAAGATATAGCAGTGTGTCATCAGGGTCTCATCCCAAATGATAAGTGAAGTCTATTGGATAAGTTTGGCCAACTGAGTCTCATATGATATATTACATGTTGAGGTCAGCTGAATATCAATAGAGATGCAGAAATGCTTATGAGTAATCTGACCACCTAAAAGAAGCTAGGCAGTAATGTCTGTACTGATAATATAGAGAACTATCTTGCCTAGGGACCTTAGGTGGTCACACAGTATATTATACACAAAGGTTTTACCTGTGCCACTAGGGTTATTAAGGAAGAACCTTGCATCATAAGGGGTAGACTCCATGGCAGTGAGAATGATATTATAGGTAGCCTGCTGATCCTTATTTAGCTGGGCTTCTCATTCAGTAGCTCTATCAGCAAGAGATTGGCAATTATAATCAAGCTTCTGAGAGATGAGTGGGTTGCTCTCAAGGGCAGGCTCCCAGTCATAATGGGGTTCAGGGAGGCCCCAGGACTTGATTTGATCAGGCTCCAGACCCTCCCAGGCAAGGTCATTCCAGATAAGGTGAAGGCCATAGTCAAGCACAGACTCTTGAAGGGTCCAGCCAACAGGTAGGGGTAAATTATAATTATAGCATTCAAGATGAAACTCCAGGTCATCAGTAAAGACCATCAAAAAAAGCTTCCAGATATCACTGACATCAAGTAGGTCAGTATAGATAATGGCTGATATCAACATCCATTAAAGTACCTCTCCTGTCTTTATCTCAGTAGCCTCCTTGAATGTATATTTCCACTCATTGTCTCATTGAATAATACCTCTCACATAGCATGCCTCCTGGAAAGTAGAGTGCTTGATCCCAGTAACAGTCAGCAACTCATCAAAAGACTTTGAGTACCACAAGATAGTGAGCAAACAGCACAGATAATACACATCATCATAGAAGGGGGTGAGGGGATACATTCAGCTTATAATAGCATTAATTGAGTGCTTCTTCTGGGGCTTCTAGCATAGATTTTGAGGGTCCCAGGTGAAATAATAGGGCATGTCATGGTATAGATAAGTCATCAGAGGTTTCTGGCAGTTATATTTAAAGAAGTCAAGCAGGTAAGAGGTCTGTCTATCAAGCTGTTCCAGTGTAACCTCCTGCACTTCATTAGGGTCATAGACAATGTGGTGCTTACCCAGAAGATAGACAATAAGCCCCATGTTCTCAGGGTAGTAATCCTTCACACTGAAACTCAAAGCTCACCAGGTAGCTTCAGTGCATTCAACATAGCATCCCAGATAGTACTTGTGAATCTCATTGTTATCCACATCAAAGCTAATCATAGCACAATCAGAGCTCTTAATGATATATTTATGCAGATATTTCACTACTGCTATGTCAACACAGACTTCAATATTGATATGAGCCTTATACCTTCAGATGAGATAAGGGTTATAGGGGACAATCCATTCACTACTGATATCAACAGGACCAGTCTTCTCAGTGTTGTAGGTGAACTGATGACCACCCTTATAGTAGTAATATTATAAGTAGTAAGACTAGCAGATAGTTGTCTCCTCACAGTAAGATTTTGGGAATTACTTGGTACAATAAATAGTGCCATTGATGTTAGTCTCACAGTAGGGAGCCTTAGAGTTAAAATGGAGTTCATAGGGCCTATGAAGGAGCTACTTCATGATGATATCATAGAGCTCTTGCCCCCCTGAACCTTAGGGGTCAGATACCTCTATAGAAATGATATCATCTATCCTCTCAATGGACTGAAGGTCATCACCCAGCCAGTACAGAGTATGTGAATGAGGTAGTCCCCTCTTCTGATATTCAATGGTCTGAATGTGAGTAATATATGTACCTAGAGCACCACTCTTAATCTCACAAAGCAGGGCCTGATTCTTCATATTAAAGACCCTGACAATCAAATCAGGCCTATCATTCCAGCACTGTATAGGCTCTCCATCCTCACTATAGATAAGCTCATTCTGAATCTCCTTTCACTCAGGATTCACAGTGAAGGTAATGAACAGAGCAGGCTTCTGAAAGTATCAAATCAAGGCTATAGACTTCTAGTAGGCATTCTGATGATGACAGTCAGAGCTGATAAAGTAGGCAGATAAGATATAGCATTCAGTATCATTAGGGTTCAAGTTATTCTGAATCTGAAGGCAAGAAAGACCATATATATCAGCACACAGCTTTGATTGATTATTTATGAAGTATTCAAGCCTGGAATTATCAATAGCCAACCACATATCTAATAACCACTGCTGGAAGAGAAATTGACTGCAATGAGGAAGGTTAAATGAATGGGTGCAAGTATAGAGCTGATAGTAATAGAACTAGGTGATACTCAGATTTGTATGCTTACAAGGTGCACCTGAGCAACAGAGAGACAGTCAGTAAACAGTGAAAACATGTGATCATCAAGAAAAAATAGAAAAGACACACCTTCAGTAGTCAAACCATGCAGAGTCATATGGTATGAGTAATCAAACCCACTGGCTAGATAGAACAGGGCATATACCAAAGGAAAGAACAGAGTGTGCTGATAATGGATAAATATATAAGGGTGAGACTCAGCCTCTAGAGGGGAAGCCATGAAATCCAGGGCTAGGTCACTAACATGGAGCTCCCCACCAGTAGAACAATGGTGTGAAAGCTCCTCAGAGGTAGAAGCCTGATGAAGATAGAGATAAACATCTCTATAGCTAGTGCCAGAAAACTCATGTGACATATCAGGCAGGAATATAGCAAGCTCATCAGTAGTGGTTAGGAGATCATAGTGATGGCCTGCAGCCTTATTAGATACAAGCTTAAGGGAAGAATTCAAATACAGGTAAGAAAGCCCCTTCTCCCCAGCACTGAGAACATTCTTTGCCTAATGGAGGACACTGATGAAAGGGTTATTCAAATGAATATAAGCATCAATTAAGGTAACAACCTGATGCCACTGAGACTCATAGTCTCAACCATGAACATAATTTCTAGCAGCCTCCTGAGGATCAAGAAAATACAACTGGGTAAAGACAGCTGAAGAATCCCCAGGCTCCAAAGGCCCCATCATATGGTAAATACCACCCTGAACCTGCATGATATATAGGCACTTACTCTGAGAAAAATGAGGAGGGGACTTCCAGCCAACTAAAGCAAAAGATAAAGAAGAATTGATAGACTAGATATTTTGCAGGAAGAAAGAGGACAATGGATGAATGTCAGAAAACAACTTATAAATAATAGAACCCTCAACAGGCTCCAGCACAGGAGAGGAAGGGAAAGAAATGCCTCTATTCTTATAACAGTTGGTAAAACCTGAATTGGGGCTTGTCTTAGATAACTCAGAGGCCCAGAACAAAGTGCCACACCCAGGACAGGCCTTATTCATATGGCTAAGTTCCAGAGGCTCCCAACAGCTGACATTGGACAGAAAGGCAGAAACATAGGAAATGCCAGGAGAGGAACAGTTAGGACACTGAAGGATCTCAGCAGCAACATCTAGAGGCCTATCAAAACACTGAAGGCAGGTATCACATGTAAGGCATGAAAACTCAGCAGCTAGCCCCCTATTCTTGTGGCAGTCCAGATAATGGCTGAATCAGCCATCAGGGAGAGGGCTAAAACCACAACCCCTGCAGTGATAGATAATAGAAACATCATGACAGCCCTAACAGCATCTTTCATGATGATTTAATAAAGGAACCTCACACACAATATACTTAATAATAACTCTGACCCTAGACCTCATCTGACAGGCAGTACAGCAACTACTCTAGCAGTCAGGCAGTGGTTCAAGGCCACAATCAGTGCAGGGAGAGAGTAACTGAGCAATAAATACAGTAGGAACTGCAGTAGGAGTATCAGACATAACTGCAGCAGAAGTGTCAGGTGTAACTGTAGCTCTATGGGCAGCTCAACAACCATCACAACACTTATACTGGGAATTAGGAAGGTGGTGAAGACAATCCAAGCAGGAATGGAGATCCCCAGGGGCAGATCCAGTAGAGATGAACACTGGAGAGGCAGCTATCTTGGCTAAACCCAGACACACTGAACACTGAGCATACCAAGGACCAACTGTATATCACTGGTGGCAGGTGTTGCAAGTACAACATGGAATGGGAGCCTAACCAGATGAAGGTATAGAGCTTGGAGGGGTCTCAGGAGGAGGAACTGGAGAAGAAGACCCTGACTCTGCAGTAGAGAGGGCAGAGGAAGACAGGCCCCAGAATGGTAAGGTAATAGAAGGCATGACAGTAAAAAGAGAATAGTAATATTCAAATGAAGATAAACAGAACAGATAAAGATATGAAAAGTAAAAATCATAGAGAAGAGTAGATAAAGAAATAGACTGATAAAGAGTAGCAGACAACAGAATATATATATACATGATAATTAAAGATATCAGAGCCAAGCCAACATAATTCTATAATCCCATGAATGATACCAATAATCCAACACCAATGCCAAGAAAGTGGAGAAACAGTGCACTAAAATCAAAAAGAGAGAAGGAATCAGCAGTGAATGAGCAAGAAGTGGAAACCACAGAGGGAATATATAGCATACAGACACATGGAGAATATCAGAACTAATAAAGATGATAGAAGAGATGGTCAAAATGTTAGTTCATCTCAAACATCTAATAATTACAGGCCTTATACTCAGCCCTCAACTGAGCAGACTCAGCACTCAACTGAGTGGGTGTAGCAGGTAAGAAAGGGATAGACCATACTGGCAGCACTAGCACAGTTAATAGGGTATTGGCAGAGACAGACTGTACTGGCAGTACTGGGGCAGCAGCAGACAGCACTGGCAGCATACACCTAGCAGACAAAATAGGGACAAGTGGTACTGACACAGCCAACTAAGCTGCCTCATCCACCCTCCCAGACCTCAGGGCCTCAATAAAACTAATAGGAAGCCTAGGACCCAGGACATCATTAAGGATGTTATAATAAGGGATGCCAGAAGGATCCCAAACAACCACTGAAAGTAGCAAGAAAACTGAAGGACTAAAGGCCAGATAGGGCCCAGAAGGCAATAGAAGGTGATCAGTAGAAGGGGTGACAAACATACTGATGTGGCAGATTGTAAGATATATACACAGTAAAGATATGATATTGAGGATGAGGATAGAACAAAAAAAGGAGATTGAGGTGAAGGATAAGCAGGGCAGACCAAAAGAGAATATGTGACTAAAAGATAGTGAGGAAAAGAATGCTAAAATACAAGTATTTTCCTGATGTTCCTCACTGAGATAGTGTTCTGCCAGCCCAACCAACTTCATACATATATGATAGAGTAAAATATAAAAAAAATATATATTTCTATACCCAGGCTAACATGCTGAACTCACCCTATACCAGCTGACAGCAATTAAGAGAATAAAGCTTTTACTCTATTATAATAGAGCAGAACCTCATACTATACCTATGATATTATTTTAAAAGTCTATTATTCTCTACTGATCATATCCTCACAACTTACCCTATCAGGGTGTTTCAAGGTGGTCATCAGTAGTCACATAGTTTTTAATTCTTATTAGCTGTCTACTAAGTATAGTTTTATTAATATTACTGCAGTTCTTCTCTAAATTTAGTAGTCTAGTGGTTTCTTCCTTGGCATTCCACAATTCTACTTGTGGAATTCCATGGAACAAACTCTAGGGTTCAAATCCAGTAGGGACTTTTTTTTTTCTTCAGTTGCAGTCTTACTGCATGTAGTGGTCACATGATTTTTAGTTTTTATTAGCTGTTTATTAAGTATAATTTTGTTGATATTACTGTAGTTTTTCTCTGAGTTCAGTAGTCTAGTGGTTTCTTCCCTTGGAACTCAACAACTCCCTTCATGAAGTTCCAGGAAATAAACTCTAGGGTTTAAATCTAGTGAGGACTTTTTTTTTAGTTGCAGTCTTATCTGCATTTAGAATAGTATAGTTTATATTTATTTATAAATAATAAAGTCATCCAGCCAGTCTTACCTGGAATCATCAGTTATAAGATGAACTGTTATTTTAACTATCTTTTTCATTATCTTTATTAGTTCTGATGTTCTCAATCTATCTGTAGGCTCTAATAAAGATAAATATATAGTTATAACTTAGATAATATCTTTACTGGAGATTCTGAAATGATCTAGTAAGCACATTCAACACTAATTTTCTTTCTCTATTTGCCCAAGTGTGACTTCAGCCATTATCTTTTTATTGAAAATCTGGGTTTTATCAATATTATTACCATATATCTTTATTGTCCTCAGACAAAGAAATCAGCTAAGTCAGCATCAATCTTATCTACAGATAACAACAATGTACTTGCTAAAAATTCTGTTCCTTCAAGACTTATTAACTACTTTTATGATGATCTAATAATTAATGCTATTCTACAACTAAAACCTATATAGCCAGCACAGTAGGCACTTCACCATTAATGATAATGAGTAATTCTATAACCCTCAGGCCCTATCCTGAGTTCCAGCCTTATATGCTCAGTCTCAAGAGTGATGATATCCACTTCACCACTTATAATTCTATTATAAAATATAATTTCAACATCTGAAAGGATCTCTAATGGGATTAGCAACAAGTAATTCTGCAATCTTAAGGCCCTCTTTCAGTCAATCATACTGGATTTAGAGACCAGTAATATCTATATCATTCTAATAGTGATATTACTCACATTGTGCCCATCTATAAATCTAGTATATATAAGGCCAGTTTCACTAGTAATAATACTCTCTAAGCTATTTTCTATAAGTCTCTCAACATTCCTATCACCCCAATTCATATCTAATAAGGACACTGTCTGTTTCCTACTGCTAATCTCTATCAGCTTCAATCATCAGTCATTCTCACCATCATGGGTAAATATTCCTCTATGTATGCTAAGGTTAGATCCATGACTGACAGCATCTAGTATCATGATTGGTATGGGCCAGAAAGACTTCTATATTAGTGATAAGACATAGTTGAAGCATGATATTCTCACCCCAAGATAACTTACCTCATTGAGTATGGTGTCATTATAAACTGGGATAATATGAAGAAAATCTGGTATCACACTTTCTACAATGAACTTCATGTTACACCAGAGGAGCATACTATTCTATTAACTGAGACTCCTATTAATTTTAAGTTCAATTATGAGAAGATAACTTAAATCATCTTCAAAATCTTCAATACCCCTGCCTTCTACATCTCCATTCTGGCTGTACTCTCTCTATATGCTTCTAGTTACACTACTAATATCATGCTTGACTCTGGTGATAGTGTTACTCATGTTGTGCTCATTTATGAGAGTTTCACCCTCCCCCACATCATCTCCCATATTAATATAGCTAGTTGTGAGCTGACACATTACCTTATGAAGATCCTTACTGAGTGTGATTACAGCTTCTCTACTATTACTGAGTGTTGAATCATCTGTAACATCAAGAAGAAACTATAGATATTACCCTTAACTTCCAGTAGGAAATTTAGACTACTTTCTAGAGCTCTAACTTAAAGAAATCCTATAAGCTTTCTAATGGCCAGATCATCATCATTAGCAATAAATAGTTCCACATCCCTAAGGCTCTCTTCCAGCCTAATATACTGGGTCTTGACAGCAGCAGTATTCATATCACTATCTACAACACTATCATGAAGTGTAACATTAACATCCAAAAGAATCTTTACAGTAATATTATTATAATATGTATTTCTCTTTTCTTTATGTTAAGATGTTACTGATAACTACTAGTCTGATAGTACTATCATATACTCTAATATCTCTAACTATATGTAAAAGAAGATCACTGCTCTTACTCTCTCATTAATAAAGGTTAAGATCATTACTCCCTCTGAATATAAATATTCCATATGAATTAATAGTTCCATCTTGACCTCTCTCTTAATCTTCCAGTAGATGTAGATCTTCAGGTAAGAATACAATAAGTTAGAACCTTCTATTATTCACTACAAGTACTTATTATAGTATTTATTGTCCTTAGACAACATTTAACTGACTACTAATCTAGTTATCTACAGACAACAATATACTTACTAAAAACCTATTTCTTCTAATTGTGAAGTGATTAATTCATCATCTTGTATGACTATTACATAACTTACTCTTCAGCAAATATTAATAGTTATTAATTTGATTAGTGAAGAAAATTATATTAGCTAGTTAGCTGAGATTATCAGCTCCATTATATAAGTTTACCATAAAGATAACTAGTCATTTAATTTTCAAACTTGCCTCTAATTATTACCACATCATTATTATCTCTTTTCACCTGCTGTGGATCTTATCAGCTCAAAAGCAACTAACCTTCTTTTCTAATGAGATACTAAAGTCCAAATTCACCTCCAGTAGCTATAATATAGGGGCTTCAGACTCTAATGTGATAAATTAATGTACAGCAAGCTGATCAAAATGCTGAACTCCACATACTTACTCTGCTTGAGCTTTTCAATTCATACTAGCTCAGGCTAATTCCTTCTGATCTATCTTACTTTCAGGAGAGTGCTATATTAGTTAATTCAGTTGAGAGATTTAATGACTATATATAGAGTGCAGATGAGGCCAAGTAATTCCAAGTCAAAAACTTGACTTGAACTTGAAATTATTCACCTTGATTTACCCTGAGCACCTATCATTATGACTTAACTTAACTTGCACTGTGTATTTCTTCAACTTGAGTAATCTCTGAATTACTTGGAGAATCAGGACCTTTAGGTAAATTTCCCAATTAGATTAGCCTGAACAGTTATATGATATTTATACCCTAATTACTGCTGCACATTTTTTTAATGCATCACTCTTATGTATTGGAAAAGCAAATAGCTGCAAATTAAAAACTGAAAACTACATTTTATAACCTAATGTCTGTATATATATAATGAAGTAGATCATCTTAACTAACCCCCCTTTCTATCTTGATATATATTATTATTTATGGATAATAACATTAATTATTACTCTCCTTGTCCAGCATAATACCTGATGCTCTCTTCTTTTATATATCCTACAGCTACTAGCTACCTTGTTTTTTCACAGCCTCTACTTCATGCCTCTCAGCTGCTTCTCTTTATAATTCTTTTCCTAAGGAATTCAGGTCACCAAACACTTGAGATCCTCTTTCATGCACAGACTGACTTAAACTGAGTAAACTTCAGGAGGTTAATGCACTACCAGGAAGATGCTAGGGTGCTAATACATTACTGAGGAGATATTAGAAGGTTGATGCATCATCAGGAAGTATGGAAGTCACTGGATATCTAGTTGCTATAGGTTGCCTTGATGTAGAACTATCATTCAATCTGGTTGAAATCCACTTCAGTAAAGGCCTCTGATCTTTATCATTTTATTACTATCTTCTCCTTAAATTATCTGAAATTACATCATCTTCAGACTCATCATCTTTAGCACTTTATGACATATTAATATCAGTACCTTCATTCTCTATATCACTAATTGCATCTACCTCACTTAAGATTAAGTCATTATTCTCCTTATCTTCATTAAACTTATCATTCATCATCTTATTCTCTTCAGCTAACTTGCTCTTCTTCTTACCCAAGGTGACCTAATCCAAGCACATCTTTAACATCAGAGTCCACAAGGTTGATAGCTTAAGATGATTATAGTAATAATAATAGATATCATGAGCTGCATTAAAGAGCCATTCTACACTAACAGTTGAATTAGGTACTAAAAGATAGTCTCAGACCATCTATGCTAGAATAGAATACTATAAATGATGTTCCTTCTAGTACAGCAAGTAATTATATTCCTCACTTGACCCTATACTAATATTTAGTACACCACATGAATATAAATAGATACCCCATGCATGAGAGTAGTAAACTAACCTTGATTCAGATACTTCTTTGCCTCATTCCTCTCACTAGCTTCAGCCAAGGTGGTGCTGTTGAGCACATTACTGAAGATCAAGTCAAAAAGATTATTTAATTACCTCATTTATTACCTAGGCTACTATTATGATGTGTCTTTACCAGACAATTTGAACACATATTTATTATACACTTCTTAGAAATGATTTTGATACTTTTCTTGCCATTCATAATCATTATCATTCTAACTTTCTTGACTGAAGAGCTTTAGTTTCTAATTTGAAGATAAAATTATTGTAACAGTATAGAGATACCCATACTCCTTTTTTATGTCTGTATAGTATTTAACTAACTTCTTATGATATTTACACAAGACATCATACATTAAGTGCTTCCAGTGCAAACACTTTCTCTTCAATGCTACTTTGTAATGATTGATATGATTGAACAGGTTCTCATACAGCTAGAGCACTATAGAGAGGATTGAGATTATTGCTGTAGAAAGTGTAGCTATATATTTAACAAAAGGTTTTATAAGCTCAATTAAATACTCAACTGACTACCACTCATTTCTATCTAATCTAAATTTGGCTTACTAATTGATATCTCCAACATACCTATCTATATAGACTCTGAGTCTAAGTGTGCAACATAGCATATGAAAAGTTGAATTCCATTGAGTGGCTATATTCATTATTAGTAACTTTAGCACTTCACCTGTTCTATTCATACCAGACTGTTAGATATCACAAAATGCTTATTTGCACTGTAAACTTGTATTAACATATTAAGTCAATAGATGGATCTAGTGAAACAGAGTCAGCAGCAATCATTCAGCATTATTATCTATAAACAATAAAAATGTAGCAGGAAATTATATTATCTGTGAACAACATTTCAAAGTAATAGCAAGCTTATCTTTATTAGTATCTGAAGGACACTCTATATTCATGTGGGGTTAAGCAATATAGAATCATCTTAATTCTAAGTTATTCTATTATTTTCTGAGCTAACCTTCATTGAGTCTAGGAGTTCCTTCATGACCAGCTGAATTACATGAGCTAGGCATGAAATCTTAACATATTACTCAATGTGTGTTGATGAATTTAGTGTTTATATTGCTGTATTCAGACTTGCAATAAGTATTGCATTATTACTCATATTATCTATTGTCATGCTAAATATTTACTTTTTGATATCATACATCTTCATAATGTTCATTGCAATATCAGATAGCTCCCTCTCACTGTGCCCAGTTTCAATATGTTTAAATCTCAGTATGAGTTCCTAGAACTTCTAATTGCAGTCAATAAAGTACACTACCACTACTATAAATACATCATTAAATGGGCTGATCCAGCCATCAAGGGTAAGGGAGACATGACTCTCAGTAGATATATAATTAAGAATCTGTTGGAAGCCCTCTTTCATAAGCTTGTTAGCAATCTTTGGGATATATGATGTACTAGGTATAGTCACACTGGGTTGCAACATTTAAATCATTTAGTGGAAGTAAAAGTTGTCCACAAAATGAAAAAGTAATCATGTAGAGATTAAAATCTCTATTAGAGTTTACTAGAATTTCTTCTTGATGAATTTAATATTATTTGTACTACTATCCTCAATCATGTTGGTCTTATATAGTTAGCTGAAGCCCTAAAACTCCTACTACAGCCTTGAGAATAAAAAGAATATTTACTATTATTTATTGTGATGTTCTTCTTTGTGATGTCATTAAATCAACATCCTTCATACCTTGAAACCTTGTCTGCCTCTGACAGTATTAGCTCTTTTTGATATGATTATTCATTGTTGTTGTTGTCCTACTCTTTAGCAATGAGTGGGCAAAATATTTATCACAGTATTTACATAACATTATAGATTCCCCATCTGTTGCCATAATGCCCTCTTGAAAGAACTGCCACACTTTTACCATACATCATATGGAATCCCAGGTGAAGAGCTTTGAATCCCTAGAGTACTTAGCTCATTTTGTTAACCTCCATCATCATTCAAAAACCTTAAGATTTGAATGTTTTGCTTCTGAATAAATTACAAACTGATTGTCATAATCAATTCATTTCAGTGAAGGAGGAATAAATGCACTAATTTGTGGTGATATTAATAGATTAACATTACTCAAGTCATCAATAGAGAGTTATAACTATGAGGAAAAGATAGAATCAAAGCTTTGACTCATTTTTCTATGATTATAATAGAAAGGTGCAAGAAGTAGATACTGGACTTAAAAAATAATAAGAAATAAATAATCTTTAATATCAAAATTTTTTTAAGATAATAATGAGAAGAATGAGATAATTCCAGGAGAAGTCTCAGACTTTTTAAATCTTCCCAGGTAGTCATTCAAAAATTTTTTTTTATTGGCATGATAAGCTAATACCCACTCTTTATGAATGCATTTAAATTATTGAATATATAACTATATTCTGATCCACATCATCAACTGTAATTATAGTTAGTATCCACTAAAAGATTGTCAGAGGATGAGTGCTTTTAGTGCTTATAAAGATTATACTTTGTACTTTCACCCCTGAAATAGTAATTTCCATATGCTCCACCACTGGCAGATATGTCATTTAGTAAATCATGTAGCACAAGATAATTTTTGAATGGCCTAGATCCTTCAGCATACTGGGTGCATGAGTATTATGAGGTAAGCTCTCAAGTCTGAATGATCATTGCATTCTGAGCTGATCCTTAATATGAATCAATAAACTGTGATATATCTTCAACCCAGTATAATGAGTGTGAAATCAGATATTTGCTGAGGCTCTCTACTGTATCTGTGTTTAATTACATATAGAAAGACTGGTCAATAACTAGATTCTTTAAAGTTAAATCTTTACATGGCACCCATTCAAGTATCTTAATGATAGGTGGGACTTAAACTCCTGCAATTTTCTAGTATCAGTGGAGATCACCAAAGTACAACACATTATATATAGTATTTATGTGGAATCACATCATCTGCAACCTGAAGCCTCTAGCTAAAGACATCATATAATGTAATATTATAAATCTGACTGTAGTTAATCCATTCTCCCACATTCAGAGCCTTTCTTTAATGTTGGAGTGACCATCCATAAGGATACTGAATGCAGTCCATACAGTCATTAAATCTCTCAACTAAATTAGCTAATGTAGTACTCTTCTGGAAGCAAGATAAACCAGAAGAAATTAGCCTGAGCTAGCATAAATTGAAAAGCTCAAGTGGAGTGAGTGTATGGGGTTCAGCATCTTGATCAGCTTGCTATACATTAGTTTGTTATGTTGGAGTCTGGAGCCCCTGTATCATAGCCACTGGAGGTGAATTTGGATTTTGGTGTCCTATTAGAAAAGGAGGTTGATTGCTTTTGAGCTGATAAGATCTACAGCAGATGAAGAGAGATAATGATGATGTGGCAATGATCAGAGGCAAATTTGGAAATTAAATGACTAATTATCTTTATGACAAACTTATGTAATAGAGCTAACAATCTTAGCTAACTAGCTAATATAACCTTCTCTACTAATCAAATCAACAACTATTAATATCTACTGAAGAGTAAGTTATGTAATAGCCATACAAGATAATGAATCAATCACTTCACAATTAGAAGGAATAGGTTTTTAGCAAGTATATTATTATCTATGGATAACTAAGTTAGTAGTCAGCTAAATGTTGTCTAAGGACAATAAACACTATAATAAGTACTTATAGTGGATAATGGAAGATTCTAACTCATTGTATTTCTACCTGGAGATCCACATCTACTGAAAAGTTGAGAGGGAGGCTAAGATGAAATCATCAATTCATATGAAGTATTTATGTTCAGAGAGAGCAATGATCTTAACCTTTATTAATGAGAGAGTAAGGGTAGTGATCTTCTTCTGCATATAGTTGGAGATATTAGGGTATATAATAGTACCATCAGATTAGTAGTTGTCAGCAACATCTTAATATAAAGAAAAGAGAAATACATATTATAATAATGTTGCTATAAAGATTCTTTCAGATGTTAATATTGCACTTCATGATAGTATTATAGGTAGTGGTATGGATACTACTGCTGTCAAGACCCAGTACACTAGACTGGAAGAGAGCCTCAGGGGCATGAAACCACTTGTTGCCAATGATGATGACCTGGCTGTTAGGAAGCTTGTAGAATTTCTTCAAGCTAAAGCTCTAAAAAGTAATCTAGATTTCCTACTGGAAGTTGAGGGTAACATCTATAACTTCTCCTTAATGTTATAGATGATTTCACACTCAATAGTGATGAAGAAGCTGTAACCATGCTTGACAAGAATCTTCATAAGGTAATTTGTCAGCTCATGACTAGTCATATTGATATGAGAGATAGCATGGAGGAGAGTAAAACTCTTATAGATAGACATAATATGAGTAACACCATCATCAGAGTTGAGCATGATACCAGTGGTGTGGCTGGAAGCATACAAAGAGAGTACAGCTGAGATGGAGATATAAAAGATAGAGGTATTAAAGATTTTAAAGACAATTTGGATCATCTTCTCATAGTTGAACTTGGGGTTGATAGGAGCCTTGATCAATAGAATGGTGTGCTCCTCTGACATAACATAGAGTTTATTGTAGAAAGTATAATGCCAGGTTTTCTCCATATTATTCCAGTTTGTGATGACACCATGCTCAATGAGGTAAGTTATCTTAGGGTGAGGATACCATACTTTGACTGTGCCTTATCATCAATATAGGAGTCTTTCTGGCTCATACCAATCATAATACTAGATGCTGTCAGTCATGAATCTAACCTTGACATATACAGGGAAATATTTACCTATAATGGTGAGGATGACTGATGATTGAAGCTGGTGGAGGTTAGCAGCAGGAAACAGACATGAGAATGTTGGGAGACTTATAGAAAATAGCTTGGAAAGTGTCATTGCCAGTGAAACTAGCCTTATATATACTGAATCTATAGATAGGCATAATATGAGTGACACCACTATCAGAATGGTGTGAATACCACTAGTCTCTAGACTCAGTATGGTTAGCTGGAAGAGGGTCTTGAGGTTACAGAACTACTTATTGCCAATCCTGTTAGAGATCCTTTCAGATGTTGAAGTGGCATTTTATGATGGGATTATAAGTGGTGAAGTGGATATTACCACTCTTGAGACTGAGCACACAAGGCTGGAACCCAGGATAGAGCCTGAGAGTTATGGAACTACTCATTGCCATTAGTGGTGAAGTGCCTACTATGCTGGCCATGTAGGTTTTGATTGTAGGAATGACATTAATTATTAGATCATTATGAAAGTAGTTAATAAGTCTTGAAGAGACAGGATTTTTAGTAAGTACATTATTATTATCTGTGAATAAGATTAATGCTGACTCAGCTGATTTCTTTATCTGAGAATAATAAAGATGTATGGTAATAATATTAATAAAACCTAGATTTTCAACAAAAAGATAATAGCTGAAGTCACACTTGAGCAAACAGAGAAAGAAAATTAGTGTTAAATGTGCTTACTAGACTATTCTGGAATCTCCAGTAAAGATATTATCTAAGTTATAGCTATATATTTATCTTTATTAGAGCCTACAGACAGATTGAAAACATCAGAACTAATAAAGATGATGAAAAAGATGATCAAAATAACAGTTCATCTCATAACTGGTGATCTCAGGCAAGACTGACTGAGTAGCTTTATTGTCTATAGACAAATATAAACTATATTATTCTAAATGTAAGTAAGACTACAACTAAAAAAAAAAGTCCCCACTGAATTTAAACCCTAGAGTTTGTTCCCTGAAACTCCATAAAGAGAGTTGTTGAGTTCCAAGGGAAGAAACCACTAGACCACTGAATCCAGAGAAGAACTGCAGTAATATCAACAAAACTGTACTTAGTAGACAGCTAATAAGAATTAAAAACCATGTGACTACCACATACAGTAAGACTGCAACTAAAGAAAAAAAAAAGTCCCTACTGAATTTAAATCCTAGAGTTTGTTCTGTGGAATTCCACAAAGGGAATTATGAAATGTCAAGGAAGAAACCATTAAACCACTAAACTTAGAGAAGAACTACAGTAATATCAACAAAATCATACTTAGTAGATAGCTAATAAGAACTAAAAACTATGTGACTGCTGATGACCACCTCAGAACACCCTGATAGAATAAGTTATGAGGATATAATCAGCAGAGAATAATAGCTCTTTGAAATAATATTATAGGTATAGCATGAGATTCTACTCTATTATGACAGAGTAAAAGCTTTATTCTCTTGGTTGCTGGTACAGAGTGAGTTGGGCATGTTAGCCTGAGTATAGATATATATATATATTTTTTATATTTTACTCTATATATATATGTTTTCTTTGTTATGACCACTGTAAACACCAATCTACTAACAATGAAAATAATAACACTTGCATTAGAAAGTCCTGCATTCAGGCTATAAATTGATACCACTCTTGTCTTCATTGAATGATGGACTGTTATGTTAATATACTAGATAAAGTATGAAGTATCTCCTTGACTAGTAGTGAGGATATTTTAATGTCTCTCTTTCATTACTCAGGTTTGACCAACTGATGACCTCATATGGAAATATTCAAGGCTTTTCATTGGTGATAGAAAAAGGATGCTAAAATATACTTGCCACTGGTTGAGGAAATAAGCACTGAAAGTAGCATGAGACTGACAGGATAGCTTTATTATTTTTGAATAAAGATAAATCAGACTATTCTAAATGTAGTAAGGATGTAACCAGATCTTGGGAGCTTATTATCTCTGCATGAGGAATACAAAGCTTCTCAGTAAACTAACCCTATTAGGCCTAACTATGTTCCTTATTCATATTACTATACTGAATTGGATTAGACTGAGTTTTAAGAGTTAAAGATCTCTTTCTTTTTCTTCTTACTCTTATACTCTACAACATTCTCACTGTTAAGTTCTTAATATCTATATGCTCATCTCTAACAGGTAAGTCTTTATATCTATATTAGTTGATATGCTATCCCCTTTCTAATAGCCCTGTCATGTTTAATACCCTCTCTTACTTTGCTGTCAGGGAACTGGGCCAGTTATGGCATAACTTGGCAAAACAAGCTTTATGTGGGCTAGTTTTAGCTGCATGGCAAACTCACTTTGCCATGCCTATTAGCTATGGACAGTGGATTCCATGGGATTGCATGAGCAAAGAGAGCAAGTGGTCTTCCCTGATCCCTCAGTTTCTCATATATTTTAGCTGGTAAATGAAGTTACTGATGAAACTATCTGTCTAGTGTCTCCTACTATATTCTTGAATCCTCCACAATGCTCTTTACTCCACCCTTTAGATAAGTACTCAACTCTGAACTGATAGTAAATTTTTGTTGGATGTGAATAATAACTCTAATTCTAGAACCCTTTGCAATCTCAACAAACTGCAGGGATTAAATATACAGAGATACTGATATTATCATTAAGATAGTATTTTTACTGTATCTATTGTCTGTGAACAACATTTTATACTGAATATCTCTATGTTGTTGTTCATGGATAACTACATTTTTAATGTGATTATTATCTACAGATAACAACCTCTCTTGATGAACTGCCTCTTAAAATGAACATCAACTAACTATTTTAAATACCAGTTTTAAATAATAAATCCTCTAAAGCCTCCTAACACAGGTTTAAAGCCTCCTGACACAGGTCAGTCATCCCCACCTCTTGGAGGAGCCAACATCTAACAAGCCTCTGTTCCAGCACCTGAAATGATAATAATTCAGAAGGCATCCACTATACAGCCCAGTAGAAATATAGGTAAAAGAGCACTAAGAAAGAAGAAAGCCAAGATAATAATCACTACTGAAGATGTTAAGTAGGCTTATGATTTCCTTCTGAAAGAGATTTACTACTTCAAGTTTGAACTCAAACACATTGAATTTTACAGGGATTAAGGACTTATAGCTAGTTACTTGAAGAACTATCCTAACATGGATACCCTTCATTTACTCTTCACAAAAAATTAATTATTATTTGAGGAGTACATTGCACTGCATGAGAACAGCTGAACAACTCTACCAGAGTTAATAAAATAGAAGGCAAAAGACCCTATAATGTCATCTCTACTAAAGTTTTTCAAGTTGATTCATATGACACCAGGTGTTGCACAGATCTTAGTCTTCTTGATGATGAAAATTAACTGGCAGGTAGTTTGAAATTTATTTAATATCACTGAAATAAATGTTATAGAATATTATACATTCCTAATAATCATCAATATCTATCTTTATGTGCTCAACCAGAATGAAGACCAGTTCTTCCATTGCTATATACTAGATATTAAAGCTGAGGCTATATTATTAAACTTAAAGGATTTTCATAGGGCCTATATGCTTTTATGTTGTTGAATTCATGTTCATGTAGAATAAAAGTAAAACAAGTGACTAGTAATATTGAATAAAACATGAGTTCAAAACAACACAGCCAAGCTAGTGACATATGTCAATGAGCTCCTCCCTGAGGAATAGGATAACTCTATGCAAGGACCCATTGAGGCTCTAAATAATGCAGATGATCTCAGTTTTGACTGGAATTTACCCTTTAATAATAAAGAGGGGGTTAATGATGCAACTAATCCTCTTAAGGTAGTCAACTTGTTATCTGAGGACAACAAGTCTGAAGAGAATGTGCCCAAGATGAATCTACAAGTAAAACTTGCACTGATAACACACCACTAAAAGTGTGAGCTATATATGTATGTAATCAAGCATATAATGACTGAGAGGAACCATTAGATGGAAAGCCTATTATCTCTGTAAAATCTGAATTAGGAAGTATTGAACATCATTGAGATCATAATAGATAATGTGATGAATAAGGAGGCAGTTAAGGCACTATATGCACATGACAAAATTAATCATACAATGACAAGAGAGCTATTCCATGCCAGCTACAACATACCCATGATTACCAATGCATTGATGATGTTAAGCATGAAGGAAGATTAAATATTAACTCTAAATATACTACAGTCTGTAAAGCTGCATCCTCATCAGGTCAATAATGTGACAGTGATATTTGAGATAGAAAGTAAAAGTTTTCAAAAGGTTCAAAATGGTAAGCTAACCCTGCATGCTAAGATCCTAGTAGACACTATAGATCTTAAAAAGATATTAACCACATTATCTTTTATTTTAAAGGCATGAGATGTTGGTGTTCTGAATGGCAAAAAGCTGGCCAGGCTGACTATTATAATGATTCTACTAGTTACTACTCAATCATAATGGAGTGATTATAGCAGATTTTTTCTGCATTTATTATCTTTATAGTTTATAAGATTATTTCACTACAGAAATGATCTGATATTCTCTTTGCATTGCATCTTGAAGGTAGCAATGATAGAGGTATTAATACATCTAGAGAAGTCTCAGCTCTACAAGCATAAGGCCACTAACTCTGATTGGATGGTGTTTATTGTATTGCATTTTACATTCTAGAAGTATTTTGTTGAGGCCAAGATAATAAAGAAGTGAGATGTTATAATGAATGATGATGAATTGAACATCCTTCCTATAAATTTATATTTGAAATAAAAGGAAATGCACAAGAAATGAAAGATTATTAATAATAAGTTCTTATTATTCATGGACAACAAGTTGTTAATATCTAACTCTTCATCTGTGAATAATAAGAACTTCTGCCCTGCTGCCCCCAAAACTGAAGATCTACTGCTAATTGAAGAGATAACTATGTATAATAAGTATATTATCATGTATCATTCAAAATTCCCAGGTTGTATGTACAGAGTAGTTGTTGATGAGGGGCATTGCCTCTATCATTCATCCTCTGGGATTTCATGCATAGTGAAGCTACTCAAGCTGGACTTTCTCTAGGTGGTATTAGCTACCCCACTGTTAAATAAGACTTATAATTTCTATGGCTATGTGTATTTATTTTATCTGACTGACCTCCAGACACATTATTTAAATCTCAAGGAGTTCCTTAAGTGCTCAACTATTGATAAGTTCCAATCAGCATTATCAGAGAAAGAGAAATTAAAACTATTTAATCCACTTTACATATAGTGACTTTCAACTAACAGACACATGAAATCTGACACTGCAGCTATTATTATTCTAAAGCTTTTGAAAATGATACTAATTCAAAGATCACAACAGATTATGATTGATGGTCAGTGGATTGAGGAGGCTATTCCCTCAAAACACATCAATGTTGTGATGCTCCAAATGAGCTCACAGGAGCAACTTAAGTATTATGCATTTCACCTCAAGCATACAAAATAATTATTAACACTGGGTACACTCAATGATGGTACCAACATCCCCATACAGGACAGCACAAGAGTATGTACTTTGCAGATTATATTACTGTTTCTGAAAATCTTGGAGTTTCATAAATGTGTGAGGTTGAAGAAGATAAGAGTAGCTACTCTCAAAAACTTGACTTTTCAGCTAGATTTTAGGCTGTTATTCTTTCTGTGTTATTATTATCTAGCTGATGCCTACTATCATGTTGTTTCATTAATTCATTTTAATAGACATATTGAGTTGATGTGTATGTCTCCTATCACTCATTATTTAACAAAAGTATTGTATGAAATGTATGAGATTAGCAAGGAAAAGATGGCAGTATTCACCTACAGACTGAATGCTGTGTGGCTAGCATCCATGGTGTGCTCTAATTTTAGTATAGAGATGATGTGGTTAAGGGGGGGCATGATGCAGAAAGAACAGAATGTGATCATTAATAACTTTAATAATGAGGAGTCAGAGAGAACTGAAGTCCTAGTCATAACTAATTACATGGGGGGATTTAGTGCTAATCTGTAGCTGAGCAGGTGTTAGGCAATAATTTTAATCAAGTTGCTGTATAATTTGAACATGATGTTCCAGACTATGACATAGATGCATTGCCTGGGTTAGAAAAGAGATGTTTATGTATGGGTACTAACTGTTAATCATACATTTCAATAATACTGATGTGTGAATTTTATGAGGAAAGTAATCTCTAACATCTCTGTGCAGTTAGGTAGCCAGGTAGGCTAGGTGAATGAATTGGCAGAGAGAGCTGTTGATTATTTGAATGTTCTGATGAGATAAGGAGAAGACTGATCAGAATAGGGGGATCTAGCTGCTTTAAATTTTAAGATGTTCAATTTGTTAATGTGAGGGAAAGAGCTCTACAAGAAAATTGGTGGGATACCAGTGTCACTCACACTGGGGGACACCCCTAAGAAGACTCAAAAATTGTAGTGTAGGCAAAATGTTGTCCATAGACAACAACTTTGTGAGTCTGTGAGTGCTGTGATGACAATGATTGTCCAGGAAGAACCTTCTGATAAGAATATAGAGGATGTTATGGAGAATGAGATGAAGACTGTGGAGTGTGAAGAAAAACTAAAAGATAAGATGAAAAATACTGTATAACTTACACACAGTAAGGCTGTGATCTGTGGACAACAATGTAGTGATAAGATGGAGGATGTTGTGAGTAATAATATGCAGAGTGTGATGTGTGAATGATAACTTACATTTGAGATAGAGTATATTGCAGATGGTGTGATAGATGATATGGTTAGTAAAGGAGATTTAAATGCTGAAATTAATGAGAGTATGGAGGGTGATGAAGTGGGTTTGAATTCAGTGATTAATGAAATGATTGGTATCTTATATAACAGTGCTGAGATCTTTCCAGCAGTTAGAAGGCAGAGGGATGATAGGGATGAAATGACTGGTGAGAAGTGTGTGAGAGAGGAGAATAATGATGAGAATGAGGGGCTATCTATGAAAAAAGAGAGGAGAGAAAGGGATAGGAAGCCTAAGGCATAATAAAGCATAGAAAGGTGTTTTGAGAAGAAAAAGAAAGATTGATCATTAGTGTTAGAATTTTTAAATTTTAATATGAATGTTTGATAGAATGATTGCTAGTTAGAATATAATGAAAATAATCTCCATGTACTGACTCAAGTTAACTTGGAATTATTTGAATTGATTCTGGATGTTGTTTAATAAATATTTGGCTTGAGAGTTCTTATTGATGACTTGGATTAAGTTAAGTTTAATATATATTTAGCTTGGACTTGACTTGAAAGATTACAGATTTGTGAGTAACTCAACTTGAAAGTATATATAATCAACTTGACTTGAACTTGTCTGCACTCTATATAAACTGCATTTAGTATCCTCATGGATGGTCACCCTAACATCAAAGAAAGACTCTGAATGTAGGAGAATGGATTAACTACAGTCAGATTCATAATATTACATTATATGATATCTTTAGCTAGAGGCTTCAGGTTACAGATGATGTGATTCTATGTAAGTACTATATATAATGTGTTATACTTTAGTGATCTCCACTGACACTAAAAAATTGCAGAAGTCTAAGTCCTACCTACCATTAAGATACTTAAATAGATGTCATGTAAAGATTCAACTTCAAAGAATTTAGTTGTTAACTGATCTTTCTATATGCAACTAAACATAGATGCAGTAGAGAGTCTCAGTAAATATCTAATTTCATACTCATTGTACTGGATTAGAGATATACTATAGTTTATTGATTCATATTAAGGATCAGCCTGGAATGTAGTGATCATTCAGACTCAAGGGCTTACCTCATAATACTCATACACTCAGTGTGCTGAAGGATCTAGGCCATTCAAAGATTATTTTGTATCATATGATTTACTGAATGACATATCTGCTAGTAGTGGAGCATGTGGAAATTGCTATTTCAGAGGTGAAAGTACAAAGTGTAGTCTTTATAAGCACTAAAAGCACCCATCCTCTAACAATTCTTTGGTAGATACTAACTATAATTACAGTTAATGATGTAGACCAGAACATAATTATATATCTAA
Source organism: Onygenales sp. PD_10 (assembly GCA_032988465.1). NCBI lineage: Eukaryota > Fungi > Ascomycota > Eurotiomycetes > Onygenales > Onygenales sp. PD_10. Next base: position 180,949 of record JANTQH010000037.1, on the reverse strand, counting down.
TAATTCAAATGCATTCATAAAGAGTGGATATTAGCTTATCATATCAATGAAAAGAATTTTTTGGATGACTATTTGGGAAGATTCAGAGAGTCTAGAACTCCCCCTGGAATTATCTCATTCTTCTTATTATTATCTTGAAAAAATTTTGATATTAAAGATTATTCATTCCTCATTATTTTCTAAGTTCAGTATCTACTTCTTATACCTTTCTATTATAATCATAGAAAAATGAGTCAAAGCTTTGATTCCACCTTTTCCTCACAATCACAACTCCCTATTGATGACTTAAGTGATATTAATCTATTAATACTACTATGAATTAGTACATCTATTTCTTCTTCACTAAAATAAATTGATTATGACAATCAGTTTGTAGTTTATCCAGGGATAAAACATTCAAATCTTAAGATTTTTGAATGATGATAGAGGTCAACAAAATAGGCTGAGTACTCTAGAGGTTCAAAGCTCTTTACCTGGGATTTCACATGATATATGGCAAAAGTGTGATAGTTCTTCCAAGAGGGCATCATAGCAACAGATGGGAAACCTATAGTGTTATATAAATATTATAATAAATATTTTACCCACTCATTATTAAAGAGTGAGACAACAACAATAATGAACAACCATATCAAAAAGAGCTAATACTGTCAGAGACAGGTAAGATTTCAAGGTATGGAGAATATTAATTTAATGACATCACAAAGAAGAATATTACAATAGATAATAGTAAGTATTCTTTTTATTCTTAAGGCTGTAGTAGGAGTTCCAGGGCTTCAGCTAACTGTACAAGACTAACATAATTGAGAATAGTAGTATAGATGATATTGAATTCATTAAGGAGAAATTCTAGCAAACTCTGATAGAGGTTTTAGTCTCTACATGATTATCCTTTCATTTTGTGGATAACTTTTACTTCCACCAAATAATCTAAATGTTGTGACCCAGTGCAACCATACCTAGTACATTGTATATCCTAAAGATTACTGACAAGCTTATGAAAGAGGGCTTCCAATAAATTCTTAATTATATACCTACTGAGAGTTATATCTTTCTTGCCCTTGATGGCTGGACCAGCCCATTCAATGATGCATTTATGGTAGTAACAGTATACTTTATTAACTGTAATTAGAAGTTCCAGGAACTCATACTGGGATTTAAACATATTAAAACTAGGCACAGTGGGAGAGAGCTATCTGATATTACAATGAACATTATGAAGATATATGATATTAAGAAGCAAATATTTAACATGATAATAGATAATGCAAGTAATAATGTAACACTTATTGCAAGTCTGAACACAGTAATATAAACACTGAATTCATTAACACATATTGAATAATATATTAAGATTTCATGCCTGACTCATATAATTCAGCTGATTATGAAGGAACTTCTGAACTCAATGAAGATTAACCTGAAAAATAATAGAATAACTTAAAATTAAGATGATTCTATATTATCTAACCTCACACAGACATAGAGTATCCTCCAGATACTAGTAAAGATAAGCTTGCTGTTACTTTAGGATGTTGTTTGCAGACAATATGATTTCCTACTACATTTTTATTGTCTATAAATAATAATACTGAATGATTATTGCTGACTCTGTTTCACTAGATCTATCTATTAACTAAATATATCAATATAAATTCATAGTGCAAATAAGCATTTTGGGATATCCAACAGTCTGGTATGAATGAGACAGGCAAAGTGCTAAAGTTACTAGTAATAGATGTAGCCACTTAATAGAATTCAACTTTCTATATGCTATGTTGTGTGCTTAGACTCAGGATCTATATAGATAGGTATGTTGGAGATATCAATTAGCAAGCTAAATTTAGGCTAGATAGAAATAAGTGGCAGTTAGTTGAGTATTTAATTGAGTTCATAAAACCTTTTATTAAATATATAGCTATACTTTCTACAGCAATAATCCTAACCCTCTCTATAATACTTTAGCTGTATGAGAACCTGTTCAATCATATCAACTATTATAAAGTAGCATTGGAGAGAAAGTATTTGCACTGGAAGCACTTAATGTATAATATCTTATGTAAATGCTATGAGAAGTTGATTAAATACTATACAGACACAAAAAAGAAGTATGGGTATCTCTATGCTATTACAATAATTCTGTCTCCAAATCAGAAACTAAAGCTCTTTAGTCAAGAAAGTTGGGATGATAATGACTATAAATAGCAAGGGAAGTACTAAAACCATTTCTAAGAAGTATACAATAAATATGTGTCTAAATTGTCTGGCAAAGACACACTATAATAGCAGCCTAGACAATGAATGAGACAATTAAATAATCTTTTTAACTTGATCTTCAGTAATATACCCAATAGCACCATCTTAGCTAGAGCTAGTGAGAGAAATGAGGTAAAGAAGTATCTAGACTAAGATTAGTTTACTACTCTCATGCATGGAGTATCTATTCATATTCATGTGGTATACTAAATATTAGTATAGGGTTAAGTAAGGAATATAATTACTTACTATACTAGAAGGAACATCATTTACAGTATTCTATTCTAACATAGATGGTTCAAGACTATCTTTTAGTATCTGATTCAACTATTAGTGTAGAATGGCTCTTCAATGCAGCTCATGATATCTATTATTATCATCACAGTCATCTTAAGCTATTAATCTTGCAGACTCTGATGCTGAAGATGTGCTTGGATTAGATTACTCTAAGTAAGAAGAAGAGCAAGTTAGCTGAAGAGAGTAAGGTGGTGAATGATAAATTTAATGAAGATAGGAAGAATGATGACTTAGCCTTGAGTAAGGTAAATGTAATTAGTGATATAGAGGATGAAGGTACTAATATTAATATATTACAAGATGCTGGAAATAATGAGTCTGAAGATAATATAATTTCAGACAATTCAAGAAGAAAACAGTAATAAAATGATAAAGATCAGGGGCCTTCATCAAAGTAGATTTCAACTAGGTTGAATGATAGTTTCACATCAAGGCAACTTATAGCAACTAGATATCTAGTAACTTTCATACTTCCTAATGATACATCAACTTCTTAATGTTTCCCTAGTAATATATTAGCATCCCAGTATCTCCTTGATGATATATTAACCCCCCAAAGTTCACTTAGTTTAAGCTAGCCTATGTGTGAAAGAGGATCTTGAGCATTTGGTGGCCTGAATTCCTTAGAAAAAGAATTGCAAAGAGAAGTAGTCAAAAGGCATGAAGTAGAGGCTGTAAAAAAACAAGATAGTTAGTGGCTGTAGGATATATGAAAGAAGAGGGCATTAAGTATTATACTGAATAAGGAGAGCAGTAATTAATGTTATTATTCATAAATAATAATATATATCAACACAGAAAGGAGGGTTAGTTAAGATGATCTACTTCATTATATATATACAGACACTAGGTTATAGAATGCAGTTTTTAGTTTTTGATTTGCAGCTATTTACTTTTCCAATACATAAGAGTAATGCATTAAAAAAATACACAGCAGGTATTCAGGGTATAAATATCATATAACTATTCAGGCTAATCTAATTAGGAAATTTACCTGAAGGTTCTGATTCTCTGAGTAATTCAGAGATTATTTGAGTTGAAAAAATACACAGTGCAAGTTAAGCTAAGTTATAATGGCAGGTGCTCAGGGCAAATTGAGGCAAATAATTTCAAGTCTAAGTTGAGTTTTAAACTCAGAATTACTCAGCCTTGTCTGCACTCTATCTGTTTTGTATTTACTTTGAATGTTCAGTGTAGCTTGCTGACATACTTTTCTAATTGCATATATATTATCATATCTGATCTTACTCTTATTAAGGTGTTTTTCAAGGGAATTGCACACTTTATAATCTGAATTGCAGAAGGTATTTTAGAGAAAAACAAGTTTATTTGCATTGTTAATTATTTTCATATTACTAGTCTTATTATCCTTATTTTATTTACCTTTAATCTCATCAATTATCATTTCAATCTTAATCTTCAGATATTTTACTTGAGGCTTCAGCAGGGGTTCTTTCAGCCCAGGGCCTTGAAAGTTTCAGCTCTTTCCTGAGTCTACATATATTTTTAGGATTAAAAATCATAAGGAATTCTTAGTAATAAAGAGTGCTGAAGTTGCATTTTCTTTCTCAGCCTATCTTGCTTTATAATCTTTTAGTTGGGGAACTAATCTATTATTATAGAGTATTTAATCACATCTCTAGTCTTTCAGACTAGTAATGATGATTTGCAGAGCTAAAACTAACATTATATTAATAACTATAATAGGAAATCTATAATATTTTATATCTATAATGAGTATATTCATTTCTCAGTCTAGATAATCTAAAGTTTTGAGTGTCTATTTTACTTGCTTCTCATCTATCTTTTTATTTATTATTCTTTATTTTCCCTTTATATCACCAGCTCTGCCTGCAGGGGAGCTGTTACTAATATTGAGGTCTATAAGGTTCATTGTGCTAACTAAGAAGTTGATAGTTACCTGAAGTGTTTAGCATCTCTTTCTGAGGGTTTTTGCTAGCATAAGGAGCATACTGGTAGATTCATATTACTTTATGATTTTAAATATAGAGATATTTTTATCTTTAACCTTCTTAACTCTATCTTTATCATCATCTTTATTGCTGTGGGGCACCATGGTGACTTTACATCTTATGGCATGAAGGTAGGTGTGCAAGTGTGAGTAAGTAGGAGTAGGGAGGAGTAGTTTTGAGTAAATTATATGTGTATGGGATTAGTGAAGTGTTGTCAGTGAACTTGCCATGGCAACAGTTATGAATATCTATAGATTTTAAAGGCTGAGTTCCTTAATACCATGAGAAATCCCTACATTTAGTAAATGTTTATTTTATGTCTCATTATGGGGACAGTATTTGCTATGAAAAGTCTATAACTTTTAGTAAATTCCTCAGTAAGATTATTATATACAGTAAATATAATCAAGATGATGGGAGTGTGCAGCAAATATATCAGCAAATAGTGAGGTGTAAAATAACTATGGGGAAATATATATCAGAGTTTGGGCAAACTAGTAGGATAATATCATTATGAATATAAATGTATGAGTACATGAGAGTATTATCTATACAAGCTGATGCAACAATGGGGTGATGGAGATTCTATAAAATAAAGAACTCAATTAGGCAATAAAGACATTAATATCATATAGAGGTATGAAATCTCTATAACTAGTAATTACATGTTTTCTTTCTAATTTATATTCTATGAACATCAAAGCACTTTTAAGGTTCTTTCAGGTTTTTTGAAAGGCTAGACCATTACTTTTACAGAGCAGCCTCATTATAGTTTTATCAGCAACATAGATTCTTCCCAGTTGTACTCATATTATTATATAAGCTCCTTTACCTTTTGAAGGGTATGCTCTAAATACTATCTATCTTCTTCTGGGCTGTAGCTCTTCCACCTTATGAGGTATTTAATCTTATTACTACATTTAAGAGTCTTTATTTATTTTATCATTATTTTTTCTATCTTATATGATTTCCATTCATCTAAATCTCCTTCCATCATAATAGGGTCTAGTGTCAGCAGAGTGTGCCTAAAGAGGTCTTCCTCCCATGGGGTGGGTTCCAGATGGGTGATGAAAATCACAGGGTGTATGTAGAAGTATACTGAGAGATCTAGAAGGTAGGTAAGGCTACTAACTTGACAGTAAATTGTGAAGGGGCCTGCATACTAAGGAGTAAACTTGCCATAAGCCTGAAGCAGTGATATATTATATTCTTTACCAATTTAGAGGAGCATTTTATCACTTATAGTAAAGAATCTTGAAGTATACTTTTTATCATAATACTTCTTTATAAATATCACTGCTGTGTGGAGTGCCTCATTCACATTAAGACAGCTGAAGAAATTCTGGGGACTTTAATCTTAAAATGCCTGTGCTAGCTGAAGTAGCATTTTAAGCTTCTAGCCATACATATATTAGTGGGGGGATTGTGAAGGGCTACACCCTTATACCCTATATTCATAGCTCACCCAAACTTCACCCAATCTCTGACTGCCTAATTGGACACCTCTGACTGGGCCTTCATATGAATGTTTATTCACTCCAACCTCACATAATTCCCTTCTGTTTATATCACATGATCTCATAATTCCTTTTCCTTTTTCCTTCCTTTCTCTAATGATTACAATTTTGATTCTAGTGTATAGCTTGCATGATCTGCTTATCAGAGCATGCCTGTTACATTTTGTAATTACTCACTTGATCTCTTCTTAGAGATTCTTATTATATTTACCCTTCAAATGTGATTCACACATATAGTAGATTCTTCCAAATGTGACCTATGTGTACAGCAAACTCTTCTGAAATCTGAAATACAACTTGCCCAGCTCAGCTCTACCAGACAATATGTCAGCAAAAGGCCTCAAAGCCCTGATGATCTATATTGATATCTTATGAGATTTTCCTCTGAACTTTCTGAATCCTCTGAACTTCCTGAATCCTCTGAACTCTCTGAATCTAAATAATCTTTTGAATTCATCATGAACATAGATCCTCCACATGAAGATAACATCTCTTCTCAGGGTTTTGATGCTGAATTTCAAAACTTCATTCAACAGCTCACAAATAAGATTGACCTCATCACTAAATAAAATTATATGTCCACACTGACTTTAGTTTCTATCCTGACTCCTACTCACTCAACCACTCCTTTTGAGGACTTCCCAAGATGTCTAAAAGAAAGGCTCACCACCCTCAAGAAATTCATGGGTGAATAAGTCTTCAAATACCCTGCCTGGCACCTCAGTATGAAAGCTAAAATTGCTTTGAATAGCCTTATGATTGGATCTCCTACTGATCAGGCCTGATATATCTATATCTAACTTTCTGGTACTATCATCATCTGATTCCATTCTTAAATGAAAGTTAATATCAAACTCATTCCTATAACCTCTGATGTCATTCTTGACCAGCTTGACATTCTTTTCTCTAATCCTTCAGTGGCCCAGAAGGTTCTAACCTGGCTGCACAGTGTTCACCAGAAAACTAATCTACTCTTCACCTTTCTTCCAAGATTCAATCAGAAGATCCTGGAAGCTGACAGCCAGCTGTGGGATGATACTATCAAGAAGGCCCTGCTTAAAAAGGTCATCAAGTTCAAACTCCTGTAGCAGACTGTCACCTCTGTTGAACCCCCCATGTACCTCAAATATTATATAAAGCTTCATGACATAGAGAATAATCTGTCTGAGATCAAGGCCATTCAGGGCTGAATCTGTAGTGATGCCCCTACTACCTCTAGGGAGATCTTCCCTAAGACCTCTCTACTAAAGGACCTAAATGCTATGAACTGGATGCCTACAGGGCCTACTCACACAAATGCATTCTGCATCCCAAATATAACTACCACTATCATTATTAACTGCTGCACCCAAGGTGTCTGCATTAACTGCAATAAATCTGGGCATAGAGCTGCTAACTGCCATAGAACCCATATTCCCCCAAAACTGCCTGTATAGTCTATAAATGTACAAATCAAGCCCAAAGAGGAGGAAGACTTTAAAGACACTAAGTCAGACTTGGGAAAAGACTAGCTTTCACACAAAATTGCAAGTAGAAGCTCCTGAAGTTAGATAGGAAGATCTTTGAGAAGAAAATAACTATTCTGATGATTCTTATATCTACTATAATTAATTATTCTTTTAATATGAATGCTATGATAAATAGTGGTTGCTGTTACTATTCAATGATTCACCCTTACATGATTAACTATCATAACCTTCTGCATATCCTGATTAACCCCTGAAAGATTGAAGGTATTAATGGTGATACAGGCAGCTTTGTATGAAATATGGTGAAGCTTAATGTTAATATTAGCAGATTTCTCTGAGAAAATGCCTATACATATGAGATTGAGAATCTCCTATATAACTTCATGCTAGGCCTATTATAACTATCTAAACATCAAGCTCTCATCAATGCTTGCAATTAATACATCATATTCCCTGGAGGCATCTACATCTCTGAAAAAGACATTCATAAGACCACTGATCTTTACCAAATCTCCACTAATATCTATGACCTCCTTCAAAGCTATAATCAGAAATTTAAGTTCTGACCTCCCATTGAAATCTTCACTACCAGCATGGCTGATATAGAGAAGGCCCTCTCATGACTCTCTAAGAAGCTGAAGACTGACTCTGTGACAGTCCTTCCTCTATAATATCATGAATTTCTTGATGTTTTTAACTATAAGGCTGCTGAGAAGCTCCTGCTATTCTACAGTGTGCATGATTATCATATTAAACTTGAGAAGATAGATGGTAAAGATTCTCAGCTACCCTGAGGACTACTATACAACATGTTGCATGATGAACTACTTGTGCTCTGCAAGACCCTTAATGACCTTCTAGATAAGGGTTTCATCTATGTTAGCAATTCACCCACAGGCACACCCATGCTCTTTATGAAAAAGCCAGATGGAGACCTCTAGTTCTATGTTAACTATTGAGGCCTCAACTACCTTATCTAAAAAGATCATTACCCACTACCATTAATCAATGAGACTCTTGAATAGATTAGCTGAGCCAAGTGGTTCATAAAGCTGAATGTTATTTCCACATTCTATAAGATCTAAATCACAGAAGAAGATGAATGACTAACCACCTTTCACATGAGATATAATCTATTTAAATGGATAGTTACCCTCTTTAACCTCATAAACACCCTGAGCACCTTTCAGAAATACATTAACTGAGCCTTATAAGACTATTTAGATGAATTTACTTCTACCTACCTTGATGACATTCTCATCTTCACTAATAGATCCTGCAAGTAATATTAAGAGCATGTCTGAAAAGTCCTCATCTACCTCTACAAACATAGTCTCCCAATTGACATTAATAAGTCTGCCTTTGAAGTCCAAGAGACAACCTATCTTGGCTTCATCATAGAGGCAGGGAAGGGAGTCTGTATGGACCCCAAGAAGATTACTGCTATCCTCAAATGGGAGGCCCTTATAACTGTAAAAGATATGTGAGGCTTTCTAGGATTCATGAATTTCTACTAATACTTCATTTGAGATTTTTCTGACATTATCTAATTACTGACTAACCTCACATGTAAAGATCAGCAGTTTCAATGATCTAAGAAAGCAGACAAGGCATTCACACACCTTAAGTAGATGTTCATCTCTACCCTGATGCTCATCACATTTGACCCTGACTGTCTAATAGTGGTTGAAACAGACTCTTCTGGTTATATCACAGATGATACTCTCATGCAATAGGATAATAAAGGCATCCTGTGATCCTGTGCATTCATGTTCAAGAAGCTCAGCCCTGCTGAAGTTAACTATGAGATTTATGACAAGGAACTCCTTGCTATTATCTGATGTCTAGAGGAATGAAACTCTAAACTCTACAGTATAAAAGACTTCAAAATTGTCACAAATCATAAGAACCTCTGATATTTCATAATAATCTATAAACTCTCTGAATGCTAGATGTACTGGGCTGAATTTCTTAGCTACTTCTATTTTATGATTCATTACTGCTCTAGCACAGAGAACTCCATGGCTGACACTCTCTTCTAATATGAACAGAATATGCCTTCTAAAGACTCTAACACCCACTAAGTAAACTGTGAATAGAGACTACTAGATCTGCAGATCCTCAAAGAATCTAAAGTAATACTGCATGGAGTAATATGTGTCTCATCTGTTGTTCTGCCAATTATGACTGCCTCATTCCTACTCTAGAGACTCTGGGACACTACTGCCACCTCTGATGAATGCTTTCAGATGATGACCCAGGTTGTCTGAGATAAAACTTACTGTTTTCTGTCTGAACTCCAAGTCTGTATTAATATTACTAAATGCTTCATAGACCCTGACTTCTAACTACACTTCTAGGGGAGGTGGTGGATTCCTGATTCAGAATCATTGCACATCTAAATTATATAAGAAACTCATAATTCTCTAATAACTGATCATCCAGGCTATGAAGTGTTCTACTAAATTTTATCCTGAGATTTCTACTGGCCTAACATGTCTCAGAGCATCTAATAGTTCACCTGAAACTGTAATGTCTGCTAATTCATTATTATCTGGCAGAATCACTGTCAAGGTCTGCTCAAATCTCTTCTGATCTCTAAATATGTCTAATGTGATGTCACCATTGATTTCATAATAGACCTCTCCATGAGTAATGACTGCAAGAATATCCTTATCATTGTTGACCACCTCAGCAAAGATGTTATCCTTAAACTCTGTGTGAAGATGGATGTGCCTGCAGTGGCTAAAGCCTTCCTCTGAAGTTTGTTTTATTACTAGTATAATCTACCCCATACAATTATTTTGAACTGTAGAATTCAGTTTGTTGGAGCTGTCTGGACCTAAATCTACTAGCTCCTTAAAATCTTCTGACACCTCTTAACTGCCTATCACTCTAAAATTGATGGCAGCACTGAATGTATGATCCAGACAACTAAAAACTACCTCTGAAAGTTCTATTTATATGTCCAGGATGACTGAAATGAACTTCTCCCACACATTGAACTTACAATTAATGGCTGCAACACTATCAGCACTGGTGTCAGCTTATTTTTCCTCTCATACAGTTATAACTTTGAAGTTCTTAATCTCACTAAATTACCTAAATCTTCTGCTTCACCCTGCAGTTCAATTCAAATTATAGACACCATCATCTCAAAACTCCAGCAAGCCCATGAGTGGGCTAAATCCTCCATGGCCAGTGCTCAGCAGGACCAACAGGACCACATGAATGCTCACTGAAATCCTACCAAACACTACAAGGTGAATGATAAGGTCTGGCTAGACCTCTGAAACATCACAATTAATTACTCATCTTACACACTTGACTATTAATATGCCAAGTACACCATCATTGAAGTCCTGAGAAGTCATAACTACTACCTTAACATGCCACCCAGGATTTATAATATATTTCACATGAACCTGCTCTGCAAGGCCTCTATCAACTCATTCCTCTCACAAGAGATCATCAACTGGCATCCACCTGGTATCATCAGGAAAGATAATGAGGTAGAATACAAGATTGAAGCCATCCTCAACTACCACTACCATGGACAAGGATTTCAGTACCTAATGAAGTGGCTTAGATATGAGGCCCCTTCATGGGAATCAATCTCTACCCTGTAGGATACTACTGTGCTTGCTCATTATGAGGAACTATACCTGCCTGATGAGACTCCATCCACACTACACTGCACCTGATTCTCTGAACCCTCCTACCTGCCCTTTAAAATCAAATAGGGGGGGATGATGTGAAGGGCTACATCCTTATACTCTATATCTATAGCTCACCCAAACTTTACTCAATCTCCAACTACTCAATCAGATACCTCCAACCAGGCCTTCATATGAACATTTATCTACTCTAACCTCATATAATTCCCTTCTATTTATATCACATAATCTCACAATTTCTTTTCCTTTTTCCTTTCTTTCTCTAGCAATTATAATTTTGATTCTAGTGTATAGCTTGCATGATCTGCTTATTAGAGTGCGCCCATTACAGGAATATCCCTATCACTAATATTATAGCACTGTTGAAAAGTGCTTGAAGTGAGAGAGCTGAGTCCTCTCATTGCCATGGATCTTCCAGGGCTATAATTATATGTTAGAGGGTAATCTCATATGTTTAATTTGTAATCTCTGATTGATCATCTACTTGGGGGTGATAAGCTATAGTGTAGAGGAGATCTACCCCTAGAGACTTAAAGATTATTACTCAGAAATCACTGAGAAACTTCTTATCTCTATCTGAGATGATGTAAGATGATGTGTCCTAGTCACCCATTACTAATTACTTGATAAATAGCTTGGCTCAGAATTCTACATCCTAATTCTGACATTCTAGAATGAAGGCTATCCTCTTACTTACCTTGCAAGTAATAATTATACTGATGTCAAATCATTCCTTGGGGAGATCAAGAATAATATTAATTATAATCATATAAAATAGAGACAGTTCTGTGATAATTAGCTGTAGTGTGCTATATAGCTTATGACATCAAGTAGCATTCTATAGGCAGCTGGGGTAGTAATAAATATATTTCTTGATAAGGTAAGTTTTCTTGTAGATTGACAGGCTATTCAGCTTCTCTATAATTTATTACAGTTCAAAATGTGCATCTGAGTGTGTGATCTTAATGATATCATCAACAAGAGACTGGGAAATGTAGAGCTGTGTGGTATCCTTATAGTCATAATATAGTAGATTGTCATTAGAGTTAATATAATATAGTAACTTGATCTAGTTTTCTACTGGTAGTACATTATTTACCTTTATGACATCCAAGATTATGGTTAGCCTCAAGTCTTGCTGATAGGCATTCAGAAGTCTTTATTAGAACTATAAGAATATTATAATTACTATAACTATATAATTCATCAGGAATGCATCTATAGCCTCAGCAGCTAAATCTTCTAGGAGCTCATCCTGGTCTATAGGTGCATCTGACTGCAATTAAGATAGAGCATCTGGGATAATGTGTGTGCAGCCAGGTTTATGAAATATCTATAAGTTAAATTACTGTATGTATTGAGTAGCTTGGATGAGCCTTAAGTTAAGCTTGTCTATAAATGAGATGATCAGTGATATCTATCTGGCAATCTATAGTGTGACTGAGTAATTAGTGTATATAACCACTAGAAGTTCTATAGCTTCAACTATGTATTACACTTTTTTAAGCACTCAGACCAGACATACAACCTTTAGTTCTATCAGCTAGTATCTAGTTTCTACTGATATTAGGATTTTAGAGAGAAATATAATTAATTCTACTATTATCAATGAAGATGGAGTTTTGAAGTCTGAGGTCTTTTCATGCTGTATGTCCTTAAGTGGTACTCATTCTAATTTTATATGAAATATCATTACTTTAAAGCCTCTCTATTTTGAAGCATCAACATTGAAGAAGAGATATTACATGTTGTTATAATGCATCAGAAATAAATCCTTGATAAATACTGTCTATATGTTTTTGAATGCCTTCTCTTCTTTTTTCATGGGCTTTTTAAGAGGTATTCAGGCAGAGAATTAAGTCTATAGCCTCTCTTTTACTGGTGCATCCTTTAGGAGCATCATCTTGCACACCTGTAGGGATTCTATGTGATAAGTATAAAAAGATATATAGTTTCACAGCCATTTAGTTATCCCCAGATAAGTCTCTAGGTCCTTCAGGTTTTTCAGGAATATAATCTTCACTAGTATGGCAATCCAATCATTCATTAGTGTGAGGTCTAGGGATGAGACCTTGTGCCCTAGTAGTCTGACTGAAGGAAAGCTAATAAACACTTTCTTTAAGTTGATGATAATATTTTTATTATAGAACAGGCTGAAGATCTTTCTTAGATATTTATCATATTTTTCCATAATGATACTTATAGTAACTAGATTATCAATATAGTAGCAGATGAACTTCTTGAATTTTTTCAGAAAAAGGTTGATCTTATACTGTACATATATTAGTAAGTTTATATATTCTATTATGATAACTGAGGATATCTCTTATTTGTAGTACAATATAATTAATAAGTATCATTAGTGGTCACAGTAGACTCTCTATTGGTAGAAGAAGCTCATACAGTTAAGAATAGTAATATAGTGGCATTCTTTCATAGAGTTGATGATCTCTACCTGCTATGTCATTAAATATACATTAGGCTCAACTATCTTATTAAGCTCTCTGACATTAATTATAGGATGACTCTTTCATACTCTGTTGACCTTCTTTCATACTACAAACATCAAATATTCTGAGGAGATATGGTTCATTGCCTATTCCATACATCCTTAAGCATGCAGTTTGTTAAAGAGCTCATCTATGACCTCACAGTCCTTCTGGCTCAGAGGATATACTTTTACCTGTATCTGGAATTTATAATCCTTCAGTGGCAAGAGGGGAATCTATATTTACTCTTCCTCTAATAGATCCATAGTATTGCTACAGTCTTCCTAAATTTCAGGAAATTCATTATAGATTTGCATGAAGTATTTTGCAGTTTCCTCATTACTATAGATTATTATACCATTGAGTAGTTTTACTTCTGCCTCTATAGGGTTAACATTAATGGCATGCAGAGATTCCTCTAGTGATCCTGATATGTTCAGGTTATCATTTAGCTCCTACTAGGGCTGTTATCTAGAGAGGCTGAGAGCTAATAATTCTACCATGAAATCAACTAAGTATGTGCTAGTAGCATCATACTCTCTGAGAGTGCCAACATGGGATCTCCATGGGATTATGACCTGCCTATCTGTGTTGTTGATGATATGAGTAAATAGGAGATTATAGTCTATAATTTGCATATATACCTGCAGTGGTAGTATTACAGGGTCAAAGATGTAGTCTCTATCTATTGGTAGTTACTCCCCTTTATCAAAATAGCATCTGAGGGAAATTCTCACCTCTGATCTGGGCAGAATGATGACTTTAGCATCTAAATATACTAATCTGATAGTTTAATAATCTTTTCTTGATGTTACTGAGATTTTAGCTTCTACATTCTCACATAATTTTATTTATAATATTCTTTTATCTAGATCTATAGTGATGCCCTTCAGCACCATATTGTCTATACCAAGCAGTAGGTTGACACAGAGGTTATCAATGACATGTGCCTCCACTAAGATCTGAGCAAGTATTAGTATGTAGTCTTTATCTAGCAAAACTACTAACAATGTGAGTAAAATTATAATCATCTCAGAGGATTCCATAGAGTCTCTGATGCCCCTAACTGATATTTATAGGCATGCTAGGTGTGATATCTTATTATATTATTACTCAAGGAACTTCTTACTGATAAGGATTATTATGCAACCCAAGTTTATATATATTAGTAATGACTTGAAGCTATCTTGACAGAACACTATGATAATAGTATACTTCTAGTTACAGAATGCATATCCATACAGTATATCCAGATCAGCTGATTATTAGAATACTATTACTTATAATGTAAAGTTAGGGCTCATATGAAAAGCCTGTGAAGTTGCCATGCAAGTCTTCAGGTACTTATATAGATTGTTGTGTGAATTAAACACTTCACTACATCTATAATAAGTAGCTGTTGTGGGGTTCATATAGAATGTATCTACCTCTAAATCATACATATTATTATTATATGATTATTTCTGTGGATCATCCATGGGCATTTCTATATCATCATAGTAAGGGTTGAACTCTACCTTCTGGCCATATAGATTTTCCATGGCCTCCTCTAATTCCTTTAGGTCAGTGTGGAATACTATCTGTTTGCATGGCTGCTGATTTCACAGCTGTCTGCCAGGCTGGGTCACATTTTTACTAGTAGATGCTAGGAGCTGAAGTTATTATTTCAGGGCTGGCAGTTTAGAATAATCTTACTAGGCTTTATCTTGATAGTTTCTATTGTGCTGGTTATAGTAGCTAGCATAGCCATATTAATTGTCATTTTCACTATAGCCATCACAGTACTGTCTGTTGGCATAATCCTGGGTCTGGTATCTGGGCTGATACTAGTAAGCAGGCCATTTAAATTGGCAGGGGTACAATCCTCTATCATAGTCATAATAATTGCTCTGAGGAGTAAAGTTATTATGATAAAATCCACACTGATTATACATACTATTTATATAATAATCATTACTTGTAAATTGATCTGTCCAGTTGATCTACTTGTAGCAAATAATCTCTATAAATTCCTTAATAGTCATATCCTCTTCTGATTCATTAATAGTGGCTTGTAGGGCAACATCCAGATTATTCCATGCATATAGGACTTAAGCATACTT
This sequence comes from Onygenales sp. PD_10, assembly GCA_032988465.1. NCBI lineage: Eukaryota > Fungi > Ascomycota > Eurotiomycetes > Onygenales > Onygenales sp. PD_10. The sequence goes on along the minus strand of JANTQH010000037.1, from coordinate 165,169 downwards.
GATTTCTTCTTAGCTACAGTATTTTGTGGCTGCAGAGACATCAAGGATGTAAGAGATTAAACTATATCTATTGTAGAGATTCTAGAGAGAGTACTTAATCTCATTGAGCTTTTATAATGCTTAATTACTCTTAATGTGAAATTACTGTTGGAGAATCTTAATCCATTCATTTACTTCATTATCTATAATAATAAGTCCTATGTGAGTAATGTTATTCAGCTTCTGATTCCACCAGAATTCTACTTCTTCTTTGAGGTATAAATTTAAATTCTATTGGATTCTTACTGCATTCCTGATTAAGGCTGCAACCTTAAGTTAGTTCATAAAAGCATGTATATTTCTGTAGTAGGTCTTGCCTTCTTTATCAATGACATTGTCATGGCCCCACAATGTGAGTGCATTGGGGTAGAAGAAACTAATGTCCTGGGGTTTCCATGGAGTAATTAATGTTGATGGTGCAGGTAGAGGTTGCACTGATAACTAAGCTGATACTGGCTGAGTAATAATAACTCTAATATGAGAGAGTAATTCCTGTAGGGTTTGCATCTGACATAGAGTGAAGCCTGTATTATTAGTGGATTCATCAGTAGTGCCTGTAGTGGCTAGAGTGCTGTTCACATTTGATATATTATCTAGCTATCTAATAAATAATGATTACAAGACTTATTCTTTATCAGTTGAAGTTACATTTGAGGTCTCTGGAGACTTCATGGGCATTAGCTGTGATGCTCTGCCAAATAATGTGCTGCTTGGCACCAGGTTAATTTGCAAGAGTAATTGAGTTAGATAGAGTAGGATGTTGTTCTCTAAGTGTGACTTTAGGTCTAGCAGGAGATATACTTATCTTACTGGTAAAGTCTTAAAGAATGTTTCCTCTCAGTAGTTAAACATGCAGCTCTACTTGAAGTAGTCTGTGTGACTGTGAAATTTAATGACTACTTGATTAAATAATGAGTAGTTAATAGGCTAGTCTGATGGTATTAGTGAGACTATCTGAGTATTCTTAGAACTTCCATGTGAATTGGCTCATAAGTGTGTATGCTCTTGTGGTTCTATAGATGCCTGCCTGAACTTAGATAGGGGATTTAAGTAAATAGTTTACTCAGTCATAAAGGTTGCTCTTATAATTATAGTGTTCTGTAAAGAGTCATGATGAGGAAAGTTAGAGTTGAAATACTCAATAATCTGATGAGCAAGTTCTACTATTCAGACATAAAAGATCATTTTATAGTTCTTTAGATATGAGAGCTGCTGACATCAATAACTATCATTAAATAGAATAGATCTTTCAAGGAGAAGAGTCTGCAGAAAAGTGCAGAAAGTAAGAAAGATACTATGCCCTTTTAGAATAAGAGTAACTAGAAGATACATGCTAATACAATAGATGTATATGTACTATACTTTTTTAGGGAAAGAACCACAGAAAATCTCAGAAAAACATGAAAAACTGGAAAGAGAGAAAGCACTTTTCAGGGGGGTAAAAAAGTGGGCAATTTCTGAGAAATGTATGGGGAATTTATATGAGAGCTTCAAGTGATTAATTCATGGGCAAACAGTGGTTTAGATATAGCATGATAAATTTCCATAATAGTAGCTCAGAATCAGGGGTAGCATAGTGAATAAAAGTAAGTAACTAGAATAAATATAGTAGGGCAATTTCTATGGTAATTCTATGGGTAGCTTAGGATTTTCTTGCTAGGTTCAGTGATCTGAGGCAGACATCTACAGATTCATCAGAGGATCAAGCAGAATAGTGTGCATAGAGAACAATAAGAATGCAATTCACTTAGGATTATTCATAATGAGGATGAAGCTATTTAGATGCTAGGTATAGAGAGTTATCCATGAGGAGGATGAGGTCTGGGTAGATCTAGCTTTTAAAGAGAAGTCTATGAAGTGAATAAGACATATAGAGAGAAAAGAGATAGAAACTCATTAAAGGAAATGTAGAAGCAATGAGAGTAGAGAGATATAATAATAACTTATTATAAAGATTAGGAAACCCACAGAGAACCTTACATCTTTTGCAAAGACATGCTATCAATTATAATTAGAATAACTTAAGATCAAAATATTGCATAGAATAAGGTTGTATTCACTACATTCCTGGGCTATCCATGGCTATTTATACCATGGAGCCTGACTAAGCTATATAGGTAACTAAGCACCATGGATATTTCATGGTGTGGAGCATGCATGTGTAACAGATAGAGTATAAATTCAATAAGAATTAAATGGAAAGGACAAACAAGCTTAAGCTCTAATTCTATTAGAATATATTGAAGAAATAACTGAATAATAATCAACTAGCTGAACTGAAGACTATAATTACATCTTATTCAGTAAGAAATACTAATTAACAATGAGTAGTATCAGATGACTTCTTATCTTAGACTAAGCTAAAGGCATACCAACCTCCTCAAATAAGGTAGTTTAATCAAGATGGCAACATTAAACCTTTAATAATCCCATAAGAACTAATAGGATCATAGGGACAGTTCTCATTAAATGACTTTATCAATGGGATTAGGGCCTTTCAAGCTAGAGAAAGACTACTACTATACATTAATTGTGAAACCCTAGAACACCAATCAGATAGATGCCAAGGAATAAGATTAGAGGAATGAAAGAAGAAGATACTTATAAATAAGATATTTAATGAAAATAATCAGACAGACCTGAGAATTAATAATGTAGGTAGATAATTAACAGCAAATATAGTAATAAGCTTCTTAGAAAATAATTTGATGCTAAATAAGTAAAGAATTAGATTTAATGATATAGTGATGCTCTCAACTCAACTAGAAGTAATATTAGTTACCTTCAGAATAGAAGGACTACAACTAGAAAATCTATTTACTCCACTGAAGACTCAATATGATAAGACTTTTCTAGAGGAGAGAAGTTAGTATAGAAAGAGAGCATTCAGCACCTAACTAACTCTACAAGTAAATAAGAGGTAGATAAGAGAGTTAGTGACAGTATAGCTAGATATACAGGAGTTTGAAGAACCAATGAAAGAAGACTAATCTAAGAAGTTAAATAGAATTAACTAAGGAAGTCTGACTCTAATTTAAGGATTCAAAGAACAAAATGTAGAAATGAAAGAGAAATTAATTTTAGTGAGGAAGATTTTAGAATAAGTTAAGATAGATATATTCATTACAGACTTATTATATTAGTTCTTAATCTTTACTTAATAAATCAAGCAGTTCACCACTTGATCATCAAACTAGAAGGGAAAGAAAAAGGCAAGTATAACTACCAGTGCAATGAAGTTAATAGAAGCTGTTTCACCACACCTAAATATCCTAATAATTCAATCTGACTAGTGAACTCAGATATTATCACACATTAAACTATCAGATAAAGCCTTCTGTCTAGTTGCACATGTGCAAAATAATGAAGAGATATTAATAAAGCTGAAAAGATAGATTACTTATATAGATCAGAGGTTCAATCTGTGCATCATCTCTTTAGTATTAGTTAAGTGGCTCAATCTGCTATTGAAATCTCTCTAGGAGCTAGGACTAGCAGGAATATCCATGAAAACCACAACATACAGTAAAGATAATCTCACACACTACATTAAATTAGAGGTTGACATCAAGAAAATATAGAGAACTATAAAATGCTTCATGGTGCTGAGAGACCTACTCTCACATTAAGAGTTCAGCTAATTACTTCTAGAACTATCTTGACTATATTCAGTAGATTTAAGGATCAGGGTTAAGGACTCATCATTAATCATTAGAGATGTCAGGCAAGAGAAAGAATCAACTAAGATTAGAGACCTAATAATGTAATTTAAGTATGAAAATAACATTCTACTATTTCCATCAAGACTGTTAGTGAACCAGAACTAAATAGTAAATACAGAAATAAAGTCAGGAAATAAGGAAGAAGATAATAAAATGAATAATAAAACTAATAGTAAGGAAGAAATTAAAAGAAACTTAGATTCTCTAACCTCATCAGATAATAATTCATTTAACATAGAAAATTCCTGTTGAGTTCTGAGCAGGACTTAAAACTGCCATCTTAAATCATCTTAGAGATAATAGCAGTATCTTTATCAAGGGTTTGAAGAAGAAAGAAGAGGGGAGAGGTCTCAGTCATTCATTCAAATATAATTCAAAGTAATCAAGTATTAATATTAAAATTAATAAATAATAAATTATTTCCAGTAACCAGATGATTGAGATATTATACTGAGGAGTTTATTATTAACTATCAAGTGAAAAGAGAAGAATTAAAAGAGTGAATCTCAAAGTCAAGAATTACATTAAGATCACTATTACTCAAACACCTTAAGGAGAGAGTTATGAAATTACTGTATCTCTACCAACATCTAGATGGAATGAATCTGAACCAATTATCAGCTACAGATCTTATTGAGTACTATGTATATCTAGCCCTAGGAACCAAGTTGTATTCAGTGAAATTCCAGAAGAGATTTACACTAATAATCAAATGATAGCTGAGAAAACTAGTTACTAATAAAATTAAAGGAGAAGTATATGAATTGATAGTGATAATGAATAGGAAACTATCTCTATAGAATGTAAAAATTATATTAGTAGAGAAGGAGTAAGAAGGACCTATAAATACTGAGTTAAGATTAACCTTTAATTATTCATTCATCCATAAAATACTTTCAGGTTTAAAAATAGAGTTATAAAGCAGAGTACATGATTACTTATCCTCTTCAAGGCATAAAGTATATTGAGGAGCAGACATAAAGTATGATTACTTTGTAATATTAATATATCTATCTAACAGACTATATTTCACATTCTCTATTCCAGAATTAGGATAGCTTCAACTAACTCAAATGCCACAGAGAACCCAATCTGCACTATTTATCTTTATTGAATTCATAAATATTATGTTAGGACTAATTCTAGAATTAGAGCCTGAAAAATCCTTACTTTATAATGATTATAAGGAAGAACCACCTCCAGCCACAATATATATAGATAATGTGTTTGGAGGAATGCTATCACCAGAGAAGCTATATAAAATGCTTAGAAACTAATTCTTTCTGAGGATTAAGTGAGCTAACTTGAGACTATCATTCTATAAGCTAAAGCTATTTATACTAGATATCAAAGCTCTGAGAGTCATCCACAAAATCAATAGCAGTGTGTGAATTCTATCAGAAAGAGCCACTAAAATCTTCAATTAGCCTGTGCTCACAATCAAAATAGATGTATAGGTATTCCTAGAAGTGTTAGAAATTAACTGGAGGTTCATTCCTAATTATAGTAAAGTAGCTAGACCCCTATAGAGACTGACTGGGAACATTTCATTTCATTGGACTAATTTAGAGGAATTATCATTTGAACTACTCAAAATCAAGGGGTCAGCAAATATAGCAGTAAATGGATTTAATTGGATACTACCTGCCCAGATATATATAGATAGCTCAGAATATACTTTAGAGCTTCTAATAGCTTAAGAAAGAGAAGATTCACTACACTTCAGAAGGAAGTTACTAATACTAGTAATGTACAATTTATTCATCCTCACCTCTGCATAATGAAAATATGAGACTTATAAATAGGAATTACTCATCATTGTTAAGTTCACTGAAAAGTATTCCTTTTACTTTCAAGACCTATTATTACCTGGCATAGTTCACACAGATCATAGGCTATTGGTATTGTTTATCTTGGTGGACAATTATGAGGGGATGTATGCTAGATGGGTGGAGAAACTTCAAAGGTTAAACATCAAAATAGAGTATGTTTCCAGGGAAAAAAACCAAGTTGTAGATGGATTATCAAGAACTATATTTAATAACTCAGAATGTGAGTCTGACCCATTAGTAGAAGCAACACTAAAAGAACTGGAGGAGTAAGGGGAAAAATGGGTATAGAAGGATAGAAAAGAGAGATTCAATGAGTTTATAAAGAAAAATAGTTATCTAGCATTTTAAGGGGAGGAAGTGAGACTACTAAACAAAATGAGTATGAAAATGAAAGCACTTATAGTGAGATCATTAACTTACTATTAAGACTGAATGGAGACCTATATCATATCAGAATAATTTAAGGAAATACACACTTGCCTACAAGAGGAACTGTATATTAGTACTTCAAAGACATTAGACTTTAAATGATATATACCTTACCTATATAAGTAAGATCAAGTAATCAGCCTCTAATTACTTTATATATCTAAAGTAAAGATTAGATAGTATCTCAAGAAAGCCCATGATCAAAAGGGCTATTAGGGAATTAAATCCATAAAAATGAGGTTATTTAGAAAAGTATTCTGGCTAAATCTATATGACAATGTTAAAAGATGGATAAAGAGATGCTCTATCTGTGCTTATTATACACTATATCCTTCATAAGTGCCACTATACTCTATTATATCACTAAGACTACTTCAAATACTAGGAGTTAATTTTATTGGCTCTTTCCAAGAAATCAGCAGGGGCAATAAATATACCATTAATATTATAGAGTACTTCTCAGGATATATAGTAGCATATCTGACTGAATCAGTAAAGCTAGAAGATGCAATCAAATCATTGAAAAGATACTTTACCTCATTCTTAAAAGTAGAATACATTAAAATGTATCTAGACTCAGAATCCCACTTCAATAATCTTCTACTATAATAATGGGTAGGAAGTTATAGAATTAAGCTCACCTTCTGACTGACTGATTCCTTAAAGTTAATAGGAAAAATCAAAGTGGCAAATAAGATATTACAGAACCTGGTCATGAAACTACAAGATAATTCATTATACTAATAGGATCTAGGTCTCCCAGATACAACTCACCTCATAAATAGCTATATAAGAAAAGAAGTTAGATACTTATTTATAGAGATATTCTTAGAAATGAACATCACATTTAATAGCTTAGAAGGGCTTCTACTGCATGAATTGGAGGAAGATAATAAAGTGAAGAAGGTAATTCAAAACCCCATTACTATACAAGAAGTAGCTGCAGTGGACATGTTCATAGTATATCAAGCACAAATTAGGGACCTGATATAGAAGAGTCAGAAAGAGAAGCAGGAAAAGCTAAAGAAGTTAGAAGAATGAAAAAGAGGCTAACTAGTAATAATTAAGAATAAAGAATAAAGGAAGTTAGAGTCTTATTAGAGAGAATCATTTAAAATCATTAAACTCTTATTAATGCATTTAAGATTATATCTTATTTAACATAAAGATGGTTCACTATTTCAATTTAAGGTCCATTATGATGACTTAAAGAGATTTAAGCCCAGAGTAAACTACTTAGATTCAAATAATGAGGATGATGAATTCCTTAGGAGGGCAGACTTAATAATAAGAAGGTTAGTAATTAAAGTAAGAAGGGTTATAGTTCAGTTAAGACCCTAATAAGGGGAAATAAGTTAATAATAAAGTACTTTAACTCCTTTATCATCTAACCATATTTATATTGTTTATTTATCTTATTATGTTACTAAAAACTATTACTTTCATTAAACCTTTATTATTATTTAACTTTATAACCTTTTAACCTCTTAACCTCTTAACCTCTTAACCTCTTAACCCCTTAAACTGCATCTCAAACCTTTTACCTATTTACTTTCTCTTACATACCTGTTAACCTATATCAAACCTATCTGAACCACAAAAGCTCTATTAAATAAAATAAACAGATACAAACCAACATCTAAGGCATGCAGTAAACTGATATACCAAGATCAAAGTGGAAGATATAAAGATACAACTGAATGGAACCTCAAAATGTTCCAATCAAGTCTTCCTAGTAATACTAATGAAGGTAGAAAGAAGAAGACATCACCAGTAAAGCTAAGAGCTCTTAATGATAATAACCTTTATATTCATATGAATGACCCATACAGTCAAAATATATATAAATATATCATACTAGAGGATCAACCCATTTAGAAAGAGTATATTCCAGCTAAAGACATTCAACCATTTCACACATCATCTTTATACTGGAGGCTGTCACTGAAAATAGAGAAAGAGGTCTATAAAGCACAAAAAAGAGGATATCTATCTCAAGCTACATGTGCTAATATGTGGCCACATCATTTCTAGGCAAATAAGAAACTATGAAATAAAGAAGAAGTATGTGAAATAGACTTACCTTCCTTGGAAGTACTTCTGAAAACTTCAAAGCTATTACTCATTAAAGTGACATACTAGTATTAAGGCCTTCCTATTAAAGAAGGACTAACTCTAGAAGCACCATATAATATTAAGATAATAACTTAAACTCTCATTCAAAATGTGGAAGTAATTTAAAAATAAGTAAAAGTCATACACAATATAACATACAAACTATAGAAGCTAGTCAATTCAGAAAAGAAGATACAGTTAGAACTAATTAAGGAAAAAGTTGAGTCTAACACTCCAATACAGATTAAAGCACAAAAGAGGATAAGTAAATAAATAAAAGTAATTCATAGAGTTATCATCTCTTTTGCAGATAATCTAACTAATAAACCAGTAAATAACTTCCCACACAACATGCTCTATGAGAAATTAAGTGTAATGAATAGTATAGAAGAAATCTCACCTGCAGATAAGATGAAGTAACAAGCCTATAAGTAATAATACATTAAAGAAGAGACTATAAATATACTAAATAGATATACTTATATCAACTTAATAACTATCAGTAGAAATCTATAATAAAACCTCTTTATAATAACTACTTTAATAATATTAACTCCTCTGCAATTAGAGTTAGTTACAAGAAATCAGATCAGCTCTCCAGAAAAGTCAACTAATCCTTAACATTGAAATGTCAGACTAGCCACACTGAAGGATATTACCCTAAAAATAATTTATTTCATTAGAATGACATTTTCCCATTTAGAAGAAAAGTCATACTGGACAATTACACTTCTTAAAGCATTAAAAATAGAGAGATTTCTAGATACTAATATAGTTATATAATAAGTTATCAACAACAGATTCCCAGTGAAACTTAACAAGCTAAATAGGAAGATTATTACTCAAAACTAGAATAAATTTAAAGAACCTCTTAATAGAAATTCAAATAAAAAGGATACTGTTAGTAGAGCCTCTTTCTTTCCTTTAATAGAAATAATGCAATCAGAATTAGAGTTAATCATAAATTTAATATGAGAGGTTATTAAAGTACTATATCAATATATGAGTATTAAGTTAGCAAAGCAGACTAATAAAGAGAGAGAAGAATAGATAAAGCTAGATCCCATCATAGAAAAGATCTTCTATAAAAATGTATAAATTTATAAATATATTATCAAAATAGAGAAAATCAATCTAATTTAAGAGAATGAAGCACATCAGCCTAGATAGTTCAAAACTTAGAATGATATGAAGTTGAAGAAGATCCCAGTAATAATTATAAATATAATGAAATAAGGCTTGATGGAATTAAGTATAGAAGAAGAGGAGTAAAATAGAGTCTTTCTTCAAGTAGTAATACTAATAGATAGCTGACAGAAGTTAAAGAAACTCTTATAATATTATAAAATAATAATGAAATGAGAGATGATGATCTGTAACTAAGATCAGAAAAGAACATAATCTATATAATATATAAGATAAATTCCTAATAAATTTATTTATATACTTTCTTTTAATAATAATATAATTAGTTCTTTCATCTGCAACATACTTCACAGTCTTCAGTCTTATTAAACCTATTCACCCCTTAGTATGATTAATTTCTTTTTCATTTTTTTTATTATTTCTCATCTCTTTTGTCATTCTGATTCTATAAAGTATCATCTTTATTAGTTGATTAGTCCTGTTTTTTATCTTACATCTTTACTCATTTAGTTGTTTTAAGTACCCATCCAGATCTTTCATCCTCTCTTCTTATTATAATGAATTAATTCTAAGGACTAATGAGAGCTATTAAGAGCCTACATTAAGTTCATATGATTATAATGATTTCTATTCTCTAATAGATAATATAGCTTACATAAGACATATTACATTAAATTACTATTTCCTCAGAGTTCAGTATTCTCAATTAAGATATAAAGGAACTCATTAATTAAATAATCTAACATTTAAAAGCAACAAACTAAAGAATTCTTACCTTTAAATGATCTTTCCTTGCTTAGCCTGAACTATCTAAAACTCCTTCCTTCAATTAAATTAAAATAAATAACTTTATCTTCTTATATTATTATTTTAACTTCATCATCATCTATTTCATCTACACATTATTTTAGTTCTATCATTCTATTATAATATAAGTACCAGTTCAAGCATTTTACATTCATCTAGTCTTATTCAATTTAATTCATTTCAGTACTTTCTAAATATTTTATTAAAATACCTTCTTCTTCCATCAATCAGTTAGAGCAATTATCTCATCTGAATTCTCTAGTTCAACCAGTGCAGCCAGCAACAATAGAGCTAGTTATTGATCACCTAGTGGAATTACAGAAATAATAAATAAAATCAGTTAATTAATTGATATACTTCTTACTGAGAGTAATTAAGTCAGCACAAATTATCATATAGAAAATTATGGAGGATCTGATATATTATTTCTTAAATAATATTACTTAAGATCTTTTAATAATAATAAATACTAAGCTAGTCATCATACTTTATCATTTTGAAATATATAGATAAATAATAAGCCTCAGTTTTATAATAATATCAGCCTCAGACATTCATCATACTATTAACAACTAAAATAGCACATATCATATGTACTTCTAACTGAGTATATTAGAATAAAAGGAGGACTAACCAAGTTATAAGAATCAATCTACTTAGAACTCATTAATAAATCTTAATGATATCAAACAATCTGATAGAGACATTAATAAGATGATAGAGTATAACTTTAATAGTAAGTTCTATTATAAGATATAGTATACAGACTTTTTTCTTTTATATAGATTTATAATAGCTAGTCTTTCATCCCTATTATTCATTTAGTTTGCATGCTCAATTATTTATATTCTCTAATTATCTAGTTTGTTATTCTTATGTTCTTTCTATATTATCACTTCAAGAATGAACTAAAAAGCCAGGAGATGAAAAGAAGGTACTATCAAGTAGAGGGTAGTTTCCTCTAATATCTTACTTAGTATAATTACTTCCCTTTATCACTTAGTTTATTTATTTTTGTTTACTTTTAAAATCAGAATGTTTTTCTCTCCTCTTTTAGTTAGTAGAATCAATGACATCTATGATTTTCAATCAATTCTAATTAGTTGAGGTATTTCCTCAGTTGTATCATTGATCTCATTCTCATGTAATACTGCCAAGCAGGTGATAATGCCACATTGCCACATCCATCGCTTTTTCAACCTTGGCTGCACGTGACCTGCCTCGGGTCTAGCCTCTCAAGAAAAAACACAGAGAAAAAAAGGTCTTGGCGTGTTCTCCCCTCCAAACCCCCAGTCTCTCCAACCACAATTCTTCCTCACGCCGAACTTCTTCTCCTCTTCTGCCTCCCGACCCTCAATCCTCCATACACCGCCCCTCTTATTAGCCGTATCTTCGCCTCTTCCACAGCCATCATGATTATCTACAAGGTCAGCATGCCCTACTTACTACCCCGCTTCTCCTCTGCGATCCCCCCTGACCCCTCCTTTGCATGGTGTTGGGCCCTTGCTGTGCGGCCAGAAGGCTGACTTTTTCTGTGTGTGCCTCTCTAGGATATTATCAGCGGCGACGAGATCCTCTCGGACACCTTTAAGATCATTGAGGCCCCTGGCGGAGTCCTGTGGGAGGTTGACTGCAAGAAATATGTCAAGGGCAAAGAGAGCTTCCGTCAGTGTCCATCCCCCCCAACAGCAACATGTAGAATCGATCATATCTCACGCAATATTTTCCCCCATATCCGCCCTACATTCACCCTTCTAGTGGATCCCACAACTGACTAAATCTGGGCTATGTAGAACTCGCGGGTGCTAACCCATCTGCCGAGGACGCTGCTGAGGATGATGATGATGACACCCCCGGCGAGATGGTCCACGACATCGAAGATCAGTTCCAGCTGAACTGGCTCAAGGATGACAGCAAGCCCAGCAAGGATCACTTCAAGGGCCACCTTAAATGTAAACCCCCTAATATCACCCTATGCACCGCCAGCCAAGAAAATATACTAACTTGTTGTGATCAGCATATGTCAAGAAAGTCAACAACAAACTCAAGGAGACCGGAGCTTCTGAGGAGAAAATCAAGGAGTTCCAGAGCGGTGCCGCTGCCGCCGTCAAGAAGATCCTTGGCAACTACGACAACTATGATGTCCTCATGGGCAAGGAGATGAACCCCGACGGAATGTGAGCGCTTCTCCCCATTTTATCTACATCAACCCTATACTAACCAATACCTAGGCACGTCCTAATTGACTTCCGTGATGATGGTGTAACCCCCTATGCCACCATCTGGAAGCATGGTCTTGAGGAGATGAAGGTCTAGAGCATGGATCACCTGTTACTTGTGCCATTTCTACCCTATCTATCATAGCAACCGCAAATCAACGTCGTCCATGATAACCCGTTAACCACTGGCTTAATCTTCCTCCTCCCCCTGTCCCTCCCCCTTCGCTTACCTCCATCCATGCACTCTTGCCTATCTACTCTAAACGCGTCACGAAATAAAGCAAAGTCCATTTGAAAATCTTTTTACGCAAAAAAGCCAACTGAAAATATAAAACCGGAGCCAAAGGAAAATAAATATATTGTCTGTGTTGGGATATATTCAACCCATCTAGTTTACCATCCCTCGTCTAGGGTTATCTCATTTTATGCGCCTGTTCAGCATGTACATGTACATACATACCTACCAGTGACAGTAATAGGAAAATGTAGGAAAAGAGTAAATGGCATAAACCAAGTTCGAAATTCAAGAAATAGTTCTGGAGTCACTGGTAATTCAAACAGATGGGAGATCAACAAGACATGGAATTCCCCATATAAACAGTCCACCAGTGGTGAGGGATATATACACAATCTCCATCGACCACAGCATAATATATATGTCTACAAACATATACCCGTCAAAAATTAAAATACTACTAGACAGTCCATAAATCCAACAACAAAAAAGAAATGAAAATGGAAAATAAAAAAAGAAAAAGAAAAAACACCACAAAAACACCTCACCCAAAATCCGCCCAATTCCTCGACCTTCCCGCGGCCCCCTCCGCATTAAAACTCCCGTCATCCAGTCCCCGCCCAGTAAATCCCGCCGAAGGGTGGGAGGTTGTTGTTGTTGGTGTTGGTGGTGGTGTCAGTCTTGCTCGGGGTGATGGCGGGGATGTTGAATGCCCCGCTCGAGTCGGGATGGGTGTTGTATTGAGAAGGGCTTGGGAAGCGTGGCGGAGACGGCCAGGACGCCCTGGTATTGTCTGTTTGTGTCTGTATCTCTGGGAATATAGGGGAGAAGTATGCCCACTTGGGTTTGGTAGGGCCCAGTGATGCCGTCTCCTCATAGAGGGATTTGCCATGTTTAGGTAAATTCGACGCCTTGTTTTCATGTGGCTCCTTGATAAGAGTATAATAGCTATCCGCAAATCTCTGGATCGAAGGTTCAGTCTGCTCCTCCAATCTCATCGTGGAACGTCGAGTCCGCGTTGAGCTGCCATGTCGCGGCTGGGTAGTGTCAGTAAAGGGGCGCGAGCTGTAATGGCACTCGGATTTCGTCTTCTCGCAGGTTCCGCATATCGGATGGACCAGTAATCGAAATGCGACATATCAGCAGCTGAGATAACCAAAGTATGCATTCGTAGCGGTACATACGGTGTCGCATTTCACTTTGCGCCGCCGACATGTATGGCAGCTCTTGCTGACGCGGGAGCGGGTGATTTGTTTGCCCGACGACGGGTATGTTTTCCTACGGGGTGGTTCGTCGTATGTCGGAGGGGCAGATGGTCTCTCTGGGAGGCTATCTCCGGGTACTCCCTTGTCGACGCTGCCCTGGTCTGCTGTTTTCTCGGTCAACTCGGCGGGTTCGCGATGGGCCATGCTCGTGCGCCGCGGCGGAGTCAGTGAGGGGCACGAGTCTGGCGGCAACCGCCCGTAATGGACGGGATAGACCCAATGATTAAGTATTTAGCTATCCGAAGGTAGTCTGGTACTGATCTAAGCCCAAGCAGCAGTCGGGGACAGCCCATTGGGAACTGGAGAGACGTTGATTGATGATGGCCAGTTCGGCTAAATTTCCCGGTCTAAATATGAATACGTCAGAGACCTCAGAATTTATTTACCTATTTATAAGGCGCTTCGAAATTAGCAACCGCGGTATCCTAAGCAATAGACAGCTGGAATTCGTCTTAGTGGAATCTAGTAGAATTATTTTTATGAATATTGGTCTATTTCCATAGGTTGTTGCCCCTAATCACAATCCCCTCTCGCCATTTGCGCCAACTCACTTTATAGACACATATCCAAACAGAATGGCAGAATCTTTCGAAATGGCACGTGCGATAGTTGCAGACTCGTTGAACGAAGCGTCCTTCATTTATCATCTCCTGGCGTGCCAAACAGGGCGGGTGGTTATAGAAATGTGGACGACGGGATCCCCGACCCAACCGGCTCGATATCACATAAGGTGTGCCGCAGAACAGTACGCTAAGCGGATCGCGTGATGCGCAGAGCAAAAGAAGAGGTGTATTTATATTCATAAGGCGTAAACATATCTATGCGTTTTAAGTGTTGAACCACGGGGAATATTCACTCCATAGACTGTTTTAGCAGCCCACCTCGCGCTATCTTGTCCGGCTTGCGTCTTGTTTTCGAATATTCATATTGCGCCGAGGGGAAGGTTCTCAAAGCGATCTGAGACGCTGCGCTCATAACCGGGCCAGAAGACATTCAATTCACATTTCAAGCTTTCCCCTTCTTCTTGTCCTTTTTCTTTTTTGGTTCAGCAGCGGGGGCAGCAGCAGCAGGAACGCCGGGTATTTCTCCTAATCCTTGTTGTTGCATCTCTAACATGGCTTCCTTGAAAGGATTATCGCTCACGCCTCCGCCGGTGAGAGCTGGCGAGTGGAAAGGTAAGATGGTTCCGATCTTCCAGCCGCGGGGCGCAGCTGGGGCAGGTATTGGCTTTTCTGGCACGGGAAGCCCGCGGATACGTAGCCGGAAGGGCGAATCTTCAGTGGTTGGGTGGGCCTGAAGGTATTGCGCGACTTTGATATAAAGATGATGTTCTATCACACATAGAAAACAGCGGTTAGTTCCGAATGTTCAACACCGTCGCGGAGAGGAAATAATAAGAAAAACATACTATTGTTCACAATGTCTGTTACTGGTGAACCGTCTTCGGCTTTTAAGAACACCCTTACTCGGCCTGGATTTGCCCAGTCCTTTGGATGCAATTTCTCCGGCTCAAATCCTACTCTCAACCCCAATACCTGGACAGCATCCACGATGTCTCTCGCCAGCGGGTTTGCAACGGCCAGCTTCTTGCCCACTTTCCTGCCCTCAGCTCGCGACCGCGATTTGTCGAAGTAAATAGGGTATAAGCACTGGTAGTGGCGGGGGATATCTCTGTGCGCGGGCTGCGGAAGGCCGGCTGCTGGAGGCGGTGGTTGAGGTCGTGCGGCGGGGGCTGGCCGGGCGGAGGAGGATGGTATGTTTGCAGGGGATATTATGTGGTTCTCGGGGAAATTGGCGGGATCGAAGTCGGCGGGATCCATGTCGTCTGGATCGGAATCCGAGATCTCTTCCACTCTTGCGTGGTGGGACATCATGGCGGCGGGGGCGGGAGTGGAAATGGGAAACGGGAAACAGAGAGGTGAGGGTTGTCGTTCGTAAGAGCAGAGGACAGTGACTGACAGGTAATTCCGGTGCTCGCGGCGGTGGAAGCGTTGTGGTTGAGCGGGAGGTTTCTTGATTTCTTGACGTGGAAGATGAAGCTGTCGTTGGATTCGTGGGGAACAGCCCGGGAGTTTGTGCGGTTTGCATCACCGTCAACCCAATATAAACTTCTATTTCAAACCTTCAAGATTTATACAAACCAGGATGAGAAACCAAAATATCCTTTTCGGTATACTTTGCTTCCACACTGCTTACTGCAGGCATTACCTCGATTATGTATTATTTACCAGACATCCAACGCTGCAGAGCACACAGCTCTTGATTGGCCTCAAGAAGCCCGTTCGAAACAGCCCTGAAGTGCCCAACCATTAATCGTGCCTACACTGCTGACCTACGGCCGCAGCACCTAGTCATAGGCTCACCTCTTCGCTTTCTATGATTTCGCTGTGGCGCACCTAGAAGAGGTGAGCCTATGACTAGGTGCTGCGGCCGTAGGTCAGCAGTGTAGGCACGATTAGTAGTTAATTAGTGAACTAGTTAACATGAATCCTCGGTCATTATTCTCGGGGCTGAAGTATCCCAGCTCTTCATGAGTCACCGGGATGCTACGTTACAGGTTATATCTCCTCTACTCCGTCGAGGGGACTGACGTTCACTTTCTCCAGGGACCATTTCCAATTCCACTGGGAAACTATAAAGGTCCGTCTAATTACTACCTATGCGTTTACGAGAAGATTTGCTAACATATATAATAGAACCAAAAGACAAGTTAAAAAGCAGAAGAAGCCTTCAGAAATATGGCCCCCACTCCATCCTCGCCAGATTTTTCCGCTCTCCAAAAGGAAGCAAACCCAACTTGGTACACCCCAAGGTGCGCTGTCCGGCCTTACTGCGAAGCCGATATCGAGCCCATTGCAAAGGGAGCCGACAACCCCAAAATTAGCAAATGGATGAGAAATACATTCCCGCAACCATACACTATAGAGAACTCGAGGTCGTACTTTGAAATGGCCAGTACTCAATCTCCTCTGCAGAGTTTCGTAATCTGTCGACGGGACGATAACGCAGTACTGGGTACCTTTGGCTTCCAAGTGAAAGACGACATCAACTATCGCACCTTGGAGATCGGATACTGGCTTGCTGAGGATCACTGGGGCCAGGGCTATGCAACGGAAGTCATATCCACAATGACGAAATGGGTTTTCGAGACCCTCGGGCACATCATACGGATTGAGGCTAACTTGTTCGAGGGAAACGCGGGGAGCGGCCGGGTGTTGGAGAAGGCTGGCTACGCATTGGAGGGCAGGAGGAGGAAGGCCATTGAGAAAGACGGTGTGGTGTTGGACGTGTTGACGTACTGCATATTCCGAGATGGATATTGACCAGTTTCTTTTTTTCCTATTATTTCTGTTACCTTCCCTTACTCTTTTCCTTTGAAGTTAGGGGAATCCGGCTTGCGGACGTTGACATGGGCAATAATTATAGACTGTGGCATTGAAGCTGGTCCCAATACTATATAGTTCATGATTAAACAGACCCCTGACTACATCCAGACAGACACTATTATCTTCCCGCCGCAAAAACAAACCTGCTTTACAGATGGGACATCCATGTTGTAATATCAATTCATTTTCGGCATCC
Organism: Onygenales sp. PD_10; assembly: GCA_032988465.1. Lineage (NCBI taxonomy): Eukaryota > Fungi > Ascomycota > Eurotiomycetes > Onygenales > Onygenales sp. PD_10. The sequence goes on along the minus strand of JANTQH010000037.1, from coordinate 147,778 downwards.
CGAGCACGAACAACTAAGCTTCGGAACGGCGATTCTGGCCTATCACAAAGACTGCGGGTATCAAACTGTCTATCACTGGACACTCTTCTGCCCTCGGAGCAGCCTCCCAATTATTGCTGCCAAACGCCATGGCTGATAGAGACCGCCCCTCATTGTCTAGATATCCGTATCGCCTATTCGCATCCATCGCGCCCTCTACCAAACCGTAAATGTAACCGTTGTCAACTTTACAAACCCAGACCAGACAAACAATAATCATGTCCCCCAGCAAGCAGACCGCCGTCCTGCACCGCAAAATCCACGACGTCCCTAAAACCATCGTAGGCGGCTCTGGTAATTACGTCTTCCTCCGCGATGGCCAGAGAGTGCTAGACTCCACCGGCGGCGCCGCAGTGTCATGTATCGGCCATGGCAATGAGCAGGTCAAGGCGGCGATTGTTGCCCAGATGGAGAAGATCTCGTACTGCCACTCCGTGTTCTTCGCGACCGATGCGTTCGAGGAGCTGGCTGGTTTCCTCGCGGACTCGACGGGGGGCAAGCTGTCCAAGGTGTTTATTGTCAATTCCGGTGGGCAGTTTACTGTATTTCCTGTTTTTAAAATATCCATTTCCTCTATATATTCTGGGTTTATATATGATGCATCCGCGAAAGTGAACTAAACTAACCACCGTCCAGGTTCCGAGGCCATGGAAGCGGCCATGAAGCTATCCAGACAATACTTTCTCGAACTCCCCGTTCCGGAACCGCGACGAACAAAGTTCATTGCGCGCAAGCATTCGTTTCATGGCGTCACGCTGGGCTCGCTTGCAATGGGGGGACATGTGTTTCGACGGGAGCTGTTCGAACCCCTACTGCTGCAGAACATCAGCCATGTGTCGCCGTGCAATGCGTATCGCGGGAAGCATGATGGCGAGTCAGATGCGGCGTATGTTGCACGGTTGGCCGATGAGTTGGATGCCGAGTTCCAACGAGTTGGGCCGGAGAATGTGTGTGCGTTTGTTGCAGAGCCGGTTGTTGGGATGGTAAGTGAATCGTCCGTCTCTCTACATGATGAAATAGAATTGACTGACTCTGCCCCTGCAGGCTTTAGGCTGTGTCCCTGCAGTCGCAGGCTACTTTGTCGCCATGAAAGCAGTATGCGACAAGTACGGCGCACTCCTCATCCTCGATGAAGTGATGTCCGGCATGGGCCGTTCGGGAACACTGCACGCCTGGGAACAAGAGGACGTAGTTCCTGACATCCAGACGATTGGCAAGGGACTAGGCGGCGGGTATGCACCCGTCTCGGGCATTCTTATCAACGAGAGGGTTGTCAGCGTGTTGGATAAAGGCACTGGGTCGTTCCGGCATGGGCAGACGTATCAGGGGCATCCGGTGGGATGTGCTGCGGCGCTGGCTGTGCAGAAGGTGATCAAGGAACAGAACCTGTTGGAGAATGTTAGGGAGATGGGCACATTGCTTGAATCGCTCCTTAAGGAGAAGATTGGCGGTCATCCCAACGTTGGTGATATTCGAGGGAAAGGGTTGTTTTGGGGGGTATGTCCCCCCTTTTCCCTTACCCCCGTCTCCTATTCAATTCAATATCACAACTTGAAACTAACCCAACCCGCAGATCGAATTCGTCAAAGACAAATCCACAAAAGAACCTCTAGACCCAAGTCTGAACATCGGCACCAGAATCCAAGACACTGCCCTGACGCCCAAATACAGCTTTTCGATATACGGCGGGCCAGGCACTGTCGACGGAGTCCGCGGCGACCACGTTCTACTCGCACCAGCGTATAATGTGGACAAGGAAGCTATCGAGGCCATCGCAGACCTCACAAAGCGAGTCATTACGGATGTTTTTAATGAGGTGAATGGGGGATCCTGATTTGCGTCTTTGTCATAGATCTAGTTTTTTACAAGGCCATTTTCCATTCACGACAACGTAATAACGACCTCCATGTTCGAGATTGCATAACTAGTTAGTTCAACAATTAACTAAACGAAAATTCAATTCAGTTACTAAATCCACAAGAAAATCCGCCGCCATCAAGCACAATAAACAGCCAACCAACCAGCCAGCAGTGGGCTTCATAAATGTCGAGAAAATACTATAGAAGAGTTCAGGAGATGACAGAAAAAATCGTATCTCGTATCCCTCCCTTTTCACGTAACTACAGAACCCCATCAAAGCCCGCACTGGTCTGTATAGTTACGGCAGGTAGCGTCATAAAAATAAGAAATACGCCAAATACGCACCCATCCAGTTTAAGGCGCGTATAGATAGCCAACAAATACAGGTAGGATTCCGTCCGGTGTCTCAGACGGTGGGGTGTAGAAGATTTTTGGCCTTTTTACGAGATACGATGTACGATGAGAGAAGATTTTTCTCTGCATACAAATACAAGGTGATTAACCAGGTACGAGATATGGAGAAATATATGTGGGTCGAAGGGCGTGTGTCCTTGGAGATGGAAGAAGGTATAGGCAACGGTCGGATTCTTAGTTCCGAGTCATGTCTAAATAGCACCCCCCCCCCTCCTTTGCTTTCTCTCTCTCTCTCCAAATAACACCCCTCGCACCCGGTTATATATCTGCTTCCCGCATTATCGATATCTCTTTACGTCCTTTATTTACGGAAGGGAAGAAGAAGAGGATGATGATGGATGGACATCAAGAAACAACGAGGAAAACTCAGAAAGAGATCTTGTCATTACAAAAAATGAGCGGCTGACGCAGCATAGATAATACGAACGGGCCAGCAAGAATTGAATCGAACGGATGAAGCATGCAAGTTTGGATTGTGAGGAGATATGGTGGCCGTGGCAGTAACCATTTAGTTAGGTTGTCGGGGTGGAGAACTATATCCGATTCGAACCAGGTGAAAGTCCAAATCCAATTCCAACCAGACAATGAAAGCTTCACAACGCTAACAGACATGGCAGGGCGAGGGTACAAGTGGGTGAAGAGGGATTATTAACAAGAAGAAGTCTACGATTCCTCGAGCTTGACGACGTCGCCGAAAGAGTCGACGCCGAGGGTCTTGCGCTTGATGGACGACTTGACTGGAGAGGGAGCGTGGAAGATCTGGTCGAGTTCCTCGAGCTGTTCGGAAAGAGGGGATTAGCATGACACGTTCAACGAAGTATGTGGCGCAGAGAGGGCTTTTAAGGGGGTATCTTACAGTGCAGTTCCTCGTCTCTGGAATGGTAAAGTAAACTGTGATTGCCTGAATGGCGCACCAGATACAGAAGATGATATAGGTATGCCATCCGATCTTCTCCATGGAGACAGGCCAGGCGAACTGGTTCAACAACATAGCTATCAAGACGTTAGCAGCTAATACATCGACAGGCAAGCGAATAACGGGCGGGTCAATCTACATACCAGCATTCAAGGCGAGGGTCTGGAAAGCCATTCCCTTTGCACGCATCTCGAACGACAGCACCTCGACTGGGTACAAGGCCTGAAGAGGAGTAAATCCAATGGAATAAACGGAGCCGAAGATGAAGATAAAGGCCAAAGTGGCAGTTCCGGCCTGGGGGGACGTGCCGGGGGAATCCTTGGTTCCTCCATGTTTGGCGAACTCGGAGCTAGAAACACAGATGGCCAACCAGACAATGCAACAGGAAATGTTGGAGAAGAGCAAAAGGGGACGACGGCCGACGCGATCGACGAGCGTGGCACCAATGATCGCAAAAATGAACTGTTGGCAGTTGTTGATGAGGATGATATTCGTCTTGGTAACGTCGTTCGAAATGCCAGCCGCGGAGAGGACCGCTGACATGAAGTACGACAGGACGGCTAATTGTGAGGAGATGGTTAGCATCTGATGCTTTTTCTCAAACTAGGATTTGCGACGAGGACATACCATTACCAGCCCACTGGCCAAAGATGGCAACGATACAGCAGCAGTACATGCGATATCGGGACACGTTGGTCTTGAACAGAGCTCTATAATCCCACCAGCGCTTATCGGCTCCATCCAATTCCAAGAACTCGCCGTATTCGTTGAGCTGGAGCCTGACCCAGTGGCTGTCGGGGTTGCCATTTCCGTGGTACTTGGTAAGCATAGCCTTGGCCTGTTCGGTCTTGTTGTTCACATAGAGCCATCTGGGGGACTCTGGCAAAAAGAAAACAAACAAGATGATGATTCCAGAAAAGAGGAGCTGCATCCACAGAGGCATAAGCCATGACTTGTTTCCGGGCAGGTTCAGGGAGCCGCGAGCAACACCACTGGCAAGAATAGATCCCGTGAACCTAGGAGTTTGTCAGAACATGCCCACTACATCATATCCTGAGAGAGAAACTTACCAGAAAGTATTGAAGAAGGCAGTGACAATACCGCGGTACGCAGGATGAGATATCTCTGTCACGTACATGGGTCCAGCAGCGGATCCGATGGCCACGCCGAAGCCGAGCACGAAGCGACCACCCATGAACTGCCCGACATTGGGGCCGGTGAGGACAGCCGAAATAATGGTACCGACAACAACAGTGACCGATCCGATAAACATTCCCATCTTGCGCCCAAGCGCATCGTTAATGGGCCCAACAAAAGGTAGAGCGGCGATACCACCGATTTGGTACATGGACGAAACAATTCCAGCCCAGATACCTTGGTCTTTGCCATTGAAATACTCCAAGAAAACGGTGTTTGCCTGGATCGAGTTGTAGAGAGAACCATCGTACCCGTTCATAGTCGAACAGAGGAAGCCGATAAGCGAGGCGAAAAACAGAAAAAGGGCGGAGCTGTTCATTGCGCTTGGAGGCTCCTTCAACATTGCCTCATTGAAGGCGGCATTACCAGCGACCACCTTTGTGGTCTTGAGACCATCACCAAGGTCGATATCCTTTGGAATTATCAGTAACTATACAACGGTGTGATTGGAAAAGAAACGATAACTTACATGGTCGACGGCCTTTTCCCCCACGACTACGTCCTTAGAGACCGACATAGTTGGATTTAGTGTACGGCCAATACCTAAATGGATATGCTGACGGGATGTCGATTATAACTCGGGGTGGATATCACCAGTCTCTATAAAACGAATGGAGAGACGATGGGCTGCCTGGAGAGAGGGACAAGCATAAGATGGCGGGGGGTGGGGAGGGACTTATATCTCTGCCCGCTCCATAAAACATCGTTGACATGGATATTACCTCCAGACAGATTATTTTCCTCCAGTCAATCCCGCCTAACGGTTCTCGAGCTAGTATGGGATGAGATTGACGCTCCCGTGCCCAATCCAGAGAAACTGGGGCAAATCCATGAAGAGTTCGGATGGCCAGCAACCACAGGAGCCGGGGTCAAGAGCCTCGATTTTCAAGTCGATTCAAGCCTCGCCAATGATTTACGGAAGAACATTCCAGTAGCGCAGCTGCTATTGGGCCGGGGTCGAGGGGTTCGGGGGACGAAACTGCATGGAAGGTTGTTCGATGTTTCTAGCCGGACTGGTGCTTGTTTGGGAGCGGGCATCTCGGCCCCACGCCCATGCATGCCATCATCCATGTCAGAAGCTGAACGTCTGACAGAGGGCAGACGGAGCAGATGGAGACGGAAATGCGGTCCCGTAATCCCCCGCCAACCACCCCCCTGCCGCCCAGACCGGGGCCCCATGGAGGATGAATAAATGGAGGTCTCAAAATAAGGATGACTTGTGCATCTTTTGGGGCGTGTTTAGTAACCCAGAGCAAAATGCTCTTTCAGAGCAAAATGCTCTGAAAAGATCTGAAAAGATCTGAGAATTAGTGTAAAAAGCTCTGATTTGGCCTTGTGTTTACTAAAAGCCAGAGCTTTTGTAATAAATAATGGGGCAGAGTGTATTGCTCTGAGATTTAGAGTTTAGGAACCACTAATTACTTAAATAGGGAGGTCTGAGGAATATCTTTCAGCTCCAGGGTAGGACTCAGTCCAAAATGCTCTGATCTTCCTGTGTGGTTGAGAATTCTCCACCTTTCTCCCACTTTTCTACAAGAAGAATAGTGTAGCCCTAACTACCTACCTAAGGAGAATAGCTTGGGTTGGCAACCTTTCTATAAAGAGAATAGCAGAGTGGCTACCACTAAGCTCACTAAATTAGATGTAAACCATTACACTCCACTATCTGAGATCAATCTGCTCTGAGTTACTAAACACGCCCTTGGGTTAATTTAGGGGGCTAGAAAAATGTCCGTCGAGCTGTGGCTTGTTGTCGAAGCGAAATGGGGCGGCAAGACAGACGAGGAGCCGAGGGAGGGAAACAGGACGAGCTGGACTGCTTCGAAGGCGGCTACGGACCGAATATTCCGTCGCAGAGGACAGAGACAGGACCGGTGGTTTGGTCTGGATCAAGGACAGCCAACAAGAGGGGGGGCTATTGAGCGCCGACAACACGACCAGAACAGGCCAGGGCCCAGCGCCAGCCAGTCTCCAGATCGCACAACGGGGATTTGGCTCTCTTCCACCTTGGCAAGGGGACATCGCGGCGACAATCGACCAAAGAGGAGGTCAGGCCACGACTGTTTTGTTTCCGTGCCAGAAGGGAGATGGGGAGGAGTCGGGCAGCTTGGCGTGCATTGGATTTTATATTGACGGCGCCAGAGTGGAGAGCGGTGGTATTCAGGATCGTCCAGAAGATTTTGTTATTTAGGTTAATGAAGTATCATATCACTGATACCAGACTGGCCATCCCAGGCTCAGACTCCGGGACGGGCGAGGGTGAAGCCTGCAGCCCACGTATCACATATAGCTTGAGCGGGGGGAATGTATCTGGCTGCTTGTTGGTCTTGTGTTGGAGCGGATTCCTGTCTTCGTGTCTTCGTGTCTCCTCCTCATCCTGTTAGTGGGATTGCCAAGATGATTGCCTCCCATCCTGGCGCAGACAATGCCGGCGACTCGGCGAGCAGTTGGATCCGGACCGCAAGCCGTGGAGGAAGCAGTTAAGCCTGTTAAGGCGTGCGAAGATGGGGTTTAGCAGCGGTTTAGCAGCGGGCTAGCAGGGCTTGGGGCGGGCGTAGAAGGATGCGGTGGTTTCTAGCGGTGTTGGCGCTGCAAGCCAGACAATCCTATCCATGATTGAGTTGAGTTGAGTAACTTGAGTTGGGGTGTTGAGCCGAAGGTGGTCAATGGTTGTTTATTACTCCATCTCCCCAGCCAGGTATCTCAACTACATAGTTGATAAAGCAACAAGTTATAAATAAATCCCCAATTGATTAGTTAACCTCTTCAACGACGGCCCATTCACTGGCCACTTGTTCCCTGAATCCTCGCTGCTCGAAGGCTTATTTCAAACCTATTCTAGCCCAGCTGTGTGTTTCTGGGCTACGGGATCTCGCTGTCTCCTCCCGAAACCTCATGTTGGGGGTCGTATATAATAATCTCTCCTTTGGCTTCATATTCGACTAGTGTCGATTCAACAATGTCCCCAGCCGTCTAGAGCCTCCCTCTACAAAAAAGGGTCCTTTGACAAGGTTTTGTGGCTTCGATCTCCAGGCGAGAGGGCTCTATCTTCCGTCGAACTCGACATTTCTGATGGCGCTGAAGGGGTCACACGCATGAAGTCGTCTATCTGGCAGAAACACGATCCCCGTCTTAGTGGGCTGAGTATAGCAGGGTTGGATTCTTGGAAGCGAGTCCCGAAGGTCTGCGGGGGTCACAGATGTTAATATATTGTCTCCGAGAGATTTATATTGCTTATGTCTGGTATCCAAATTATACGGCAGAGAGAGAACATATTTACAACAAGAAGCCGGCTGCTTGGTTACGGGTAGTATGGATAGCTCATATCCCCTCCAAAGTGATAAAACATCCATCCCGCAAACATCTTGCATCCCAACCTTGAGATGGAACTGGCCGTGATTCTGCACCCATCGTCAACACTGGACTCCGTACATCAGATGTATCTGCTTACTCAAGTACATATCATGATTACTAAATCCTCAAGGCTGAGCGGCATCGGGCGTGGAGAACCCGCAATTCTCCACCGCCGAACGGGTAACTGTTGGAATCAATTTGTTTTCCTTTTGCCAGCGTTGGAGGACGCGAACTTCGTGTAGTTATTTAACTAACTATGAACCTTGCATTCCGCTTTGGCTCCCGATCCATTCGGGCTCCCTTGGCGACCCGATGCATCACCACCAGCCCCAGCCAGTCTCCGCGAGTCCATGTACTCGGCCTGGGCAGCATCGGCTCGTTTGCAGCCCATTCTCTGGCGGAAATCCCCAGTCCGCCGTCCGTTACACTTCTGTTGCATCGCGCGTCGCTGCTGGATGAATACCGCGCGAACGGCAGCCAGATCACTCTAGAACGAAACGATGGCACCATTGTCAACCATGGCGGCTACAGCTTCGAGGTCCTGCACGGGGACTCCTGGCGCTCTGCTTCAAGTTCTCATGAATCGTCACGAATTAACGACACGATCGAAAACCTCATCCTCAGCGTCAAGGGCTATCAAACCGTGGACGCCCTCCGGCCCCTGAAACACCGGCTGGGCCCAACCTCAACCATCCTCTTCCTCCAAAACGGCTGCGGGATGATCGACGAAGCAAACGACCATCTCTTCACAGACCCCGCCACCCGCCCAAATTACATCATCGGTGTGACCGCGCACGGCGTCGGGCTAAACTCCCCTTTCAACGTAACCCACACCGGCTTCGCCGCAACCTCGCTCGGCCCCGTCCCGCGCTCGCTCAATCCGGCCAGCGACATCGCATCCAAAACCGCAAACACCGACAACTACCTCCTCCAAAACCTCCCCCTCGTGCCCCAAGTAAACGGCAAATCCTACCCCTTCCCCGCCGTCTTCCAACAGCAACTCGAAAAACTAGCCGTCAACGCCTTCAGCAACCCCATCTCAGCCCTCAACAACGCCATCGTCGGCAACCTCAGCGCAATCCCCGCCACCCGGCGCGCCCTAACCGCCGAAATCTCCCGCGTCATCCTAGCCCTACCGGAACTGCAATCCGTGCCAGGCATCAAGGAGAGATTCTCCGCCGCCCGCCTGGACGAGACGGTGAACAGGGTCATCGTGATGAACGCGCGAACCACCGTGTCGATGGTGTGGGATCTGCGCGCAGGGCGGGAGACGGAGATCCAGTATATCAACGGCTACTGGGCGAGGCGGGGGCGGGAGCTGGGCATCGCGACGCCGATTAACGATAGTCTTGTGGCGCAGGTGGTGGAGCGGACGGCGGAGATTAAGCGCGGGCGGAAGAATGGTGAGTTTGGGCCGGAGAGTGCGAGGCTTTGATATGTATATATATATATAGGTATAGATGTAGATGTATAGATTTTGGGGGGGGGTTTTGTAGATATAAACTATTTCGATCATTGGTTAGAGCGCATACACGCATGTAAATAAAGATTCTTAGAACTGGGCAATTGGACCGATTTCCTTTCATATATACCGCGACTGTTAAGGGGCCTCTCCGAAATTGGACTGTTTAAAATTATTTGCGGAGATTCAAACTACAGAGCATTTGATGGAGGGTAGACGAAATTGTTCTCAATCTTATGTCCCCTCTTAAAGGCCATCGATTGCAGCATATATATAGTTCCATGGAATGAAGAGGACAAACTATATCCATTTCCACCAAATCCAAATCCACAAATCACTAGAAAATCCCATCAATCAAAAAATAAACCTCCAAAACTCCATGCTCCAATCCCTCCTACCCAAGGGTATATATACACATACACACATAAACCCGTATCAAGCCCAACCCCCAACCCCCTACCCACACAACCTCAACCCAGCAACCTCACAAACCCTCCAATCCCACAACGCCGCCGTCTCCAAACTATCCACATTCAACACCCCCACCCCACTCTCCACCAAATCCTCCCACACCCGATTCCGCCACGCCATCGGCCACCCCGGCGTGCCCCAGTATCTAGAAACCAACCCGCGTTCCCTCGCCGCGCCAATCTGCCCCCTGACAATCTCCAGCTGGCTGGGGCGCAGATGTGTCCAGACGCTGCCCACCGCCTCGCCCATGGAGGTGCTGGCGTAGTATGAGTTTTGGGTGGTGAAGGTGGTATTGCCCGCGAGCGCGGTAAGGGGTGCGTCGAAGAAGATGTCGTGTGTGCGCGACTGGACGACGCGAGCGAATGGGGCGGAGCCGGTGGCGACGACTGTGATCGGGCCCGCGATGCGGGAGTTTGTCCCCGTGTCCCAGCGGGTTAGCCAGCCTTTGGCTCGTAGGGGGTCGAGCTGGCTGTGTAGGCGGGTCCAGAGCTCGTCGTCTTCGGTTTTGAAATCGACAAGTAGCACCAGCGAGGTGGTTGGGCTGGATTCAAAGACACCGGCGGGCTCGTTGTTCGGGTGCTGGTTCTGAAATTCGAGGATTTTCAATAATGGGTCGAGATAGAGCGAGCGCAGGGTCTTGTCTGGCGTTAGCGATCTGGCTGTGTGGCCTATGAGCAGCTCGGGGCCATCGGGAGGAAGCCAGATGTCGGCTTCAACGCTGATACAACCCGCCGCAAGCGCGGAATACAGCGGTACTAGCCGCGAATAGTCGTTATGGCTGTGGCAGTTGACGGGGTTGATGCCCGCGGTAAACTGGGTTGGCCATGGGTCGAACGGGTCATAGTTCGGAAGTGACCAGTTTTCTATGATCCTGTCGACGCCGGTGGGCTGTCGATGGGGTGAGAGGCGATTGACAAGCGTGTGAACCAGCGACGTCAGGAGTCTTGGTTATTTAGATAGGTAAGTAATGAGGCTCATTTTGCAGCGAACAGGTTTAGTCTCACATTAAAAGAATGGCTATGACGAATGTCGACGCGGCTGTTAGGTAGAGACAGATTCTTATGCATGTATTTCGGCGAGAAACAATGGGTCTATCATGCCGAATGCCAGAGTCGATATCAGGGGCGCCGGATTCGGATGTCGTGGAGGGCGAAGGAGACACATCGCGAACCCTCTCATACCGCGTTAGCGCGACTGTCTTCCGCTCTGCCGAGCTCTCCCGCCGCTCTGTAAGCGCAGTGAGAATGCCCATATCAGTGAGCAAGACATGAACTGGGCGTTTCCTGCCAGGGTACGCTATGAAGTCAACAGAACTTGAAGGCGAGCAGGAAATTCGAGGACCGTAGATAATGAGACCTGACGCTCGATCAATCGCCAACTAGGTCAGTTTTTGACAAAGCCCGCCTGTGCAACAGCCGACAGGTCGCCATTTTTATTTTTGGGACCGATAATCCCTGCTGGTGGCTAGTTAGCGCAGCCACTTAGCCAAACACAGCGCCTGAGTCGGCCTGACAAATACACTGCGTATGAGTCCATCGCGAGGCGTGGTTCGAGCAGGATATATTTGTCTCTAATATAACGACAGGCCTGGATGAAACGTTTCATTCCCGATAGATACCACGTTCTGCTACTACACCTGGGCATGCGATGTGGTTATCCGCCTCCAGAACAGCCAAACGATATTCGTGGAGATTGATCTTGGTTAGAGTTGCGGGAACTCTAACCTTTTCGGGAGGGTGGCGCCTTCTCATTGGTGGAGTTTATTTAAGGTTTTGTATTCCTTGGCAACCTCTAGCCTAATGCAGTTAGCGTATCACTGCGATAAGCCGCTTACTAATCTTACCTATCGTCCCTCTGGTCGCGATGGACCAGGAATTTATCAGAGGATGAACAACACTAGGAGGAAACAGAGAAAACGTTTCTTGAGTGCTAGTATGGAGTCTAAAGTATGTAGCTATTAATCAACTCGAAAATGTCTGGCCACTGCTTCTAGGGACTACCCACAATGGCCAGTAGTGCTTTGAATACTCCCCATATTGTGTTGCTGACCGGCTCTATGAGGGCTTGTAGAATGGCCAAAGATATTGTCATGACTCCAGAAATGCTTAGATTGTTTGATATCTTCTCATTCTCCCTCCTAGCAGCTTTAATGCTCAGCGTTGTTGTTGTTGTTCTTCCTGTTGAAGCGATAACGCCGATAAGCAGATAAGGGCTGCGTATTGCCACATTCGGCAATATCAGCCCTCACCGCCTCCGCCTTTTTTTGTTCTCGCGCCGGCAATCTCTCCAGCGATTTGGATAGCGTCACAGTCACTCTCTTTCGAAGCGGGCACCCTCTCTACGCTTGTTCTTTCGTTTCTTCTTGTTTTGCTTCTTGTTTTGCCTTTTGTGTCTTTCTTTATCTTCGGTTTCAACCTTCGCTTTACCCCGAGTCTCCCTCCGATACTAGATGGCTGCTTCCGCCTCCGCCTCCGGCAGTCGGGACCTCCCCTCGTCCAAGTATGATCTCACCACATACTGGGGGAGAGTCAAGCAGTGCGCAGAGATTGCCGATCCTAGGTATGCTCTTTTGCCGAATTCCATGAACCATTTGATCCTGCCTTGCTCTTTTAAATTGCACACGCTGACTGGTGTCAATTCTCAGAACATTGTTCGTTTCCGCCGCCGGTCTAGAGAAAGCAAAAAGTCTCGTCGCCTCATATAAGAATGGCCATGTCCCATCCATGACGCCGGAGCTGTGGCATGCGAAGCAGATCATCGATTCGACCTTGCATCCAGGTGTGTGACTCACATTCCTCGAACCCCCCCAAGTGTCAGAGACAATCGAGTGCTGATATCCCGTATAGATACCGGGGAACCTGTCTTCCTTCCCTTCCGCATGTCGTGCTTCGTCCTATCAAATTTGATCGTGACGGCTGGAATGCTCACGCCCGGCCTTGGTGTACGTTATATGTGACCCCTTCAATTGAGCAGCCCGACTCATGCATGGCAGACTACCGGTACTCTTCTCTGGCAAATCACCAACCAATCGCTCAATGTCGCCGTCAACAATGCGAACGCAAATAAATCCACCCCCCTCTCGACGTCGGCCATCGTAAAATCATACCTCATGGCCGTGTCCGCCTCCTGCTCCGTCGCGCTCGGTCTAAATGCAGTTGTGCCACGACTAAAGAACGTATCGCCTAACACAAAATTGATACTGGGAAGATTGGTCCCATTCGCCGCTGTGGCGACAGCGGGTGCCCTTAATGTGTTCCTGATGCGGGGAGAGGAAATCCGACAGGGCATCGACGTCTACCCGGTGCTCACTGACGAGGAGAAAGCAAAACGACAAATTGAAGGTGGAGAGATTGAAAGCTTGGGGAAGAGCAAGAAGGCTGCCACCTTGGCGGTGGGAGAAACTGCCGTCAGCCGAGTGCTGAATGCCACTCCTGTCATGGCAATCCCGCCATTGATATTGGTGAAATTGCAAAAGACGGAGTGGTTGCAGGCCCGGCCACGACTTGTGCTGCCCGTCAATCTCGGTATGTTGCTCTTTTCGGTGCTGTTTTTGACATCCAAGCTAACCGAACGTCTATCAGGGTTGATCTTGACGACGTCTGTTTTTGCACTTCCATTCGCCCTCGCTGCGTTCCCCCAGCGCCAGGCGGTCAGCGCTAAATCGCTCGAAGAAGAATTCTGGAATCGCGGAGGAAAGAACGGCGAGGTTGAATTCAACCGTGGCATATGACACTTTTTTCCCGTCTCATCGCATCTTGTTGTTTTCGATACCTATGTTTCATTATATTATTGCTGTTTAGTTTCCCCTTGCGGCAAGGCGCCTAGTTTTTGATGGTATTTTCTGGCAGGACATTCTTCATATTTTCGGCATAGATATGTGATTTGGCTTAGGGCATGCTTTCCATTAGAGATTAGATTCAGCGTTTCACTTCCAATTCTGGGTAAGAGAATATCCATCTAATGTCAGCAATAGGGGCTAGACACCCCCCCCCCCCCCCCCCCCCCACCGCGTGTCCATCGACAGTACTGCCCAGTCGTCGAGACTCACGCAGAAGAGGGGGGTGCAGGAGACTGCCGTCGCGCTGCTATGTAGCAACAGCCCACGACTTGTAACCCGCCGTCAACTTGACCGGCAAAAGTTAGTTATTAAACCGAATTCCCGACATCTTCTCCAAATGTTTTCTTCGTTCCATTGCCGGTGGTAACTTCTGAATACTCAATTCCAGCACCCGCGGCCCAGCAGCTGTCGAAGATCCCCCAATATCTATATATTGTTCACCCTAGACACAGTCGCCAACCCAAACAACTTGCGTCTGGTTTTTGGACGGAACGAAGCCAAAGATTCTGAAGCGTTCCATCACTACTCGCACTATCCTGCGCCCATGAAGAAGCCAGGACGAAGCTAAAATTGCAGTGGGTCGACCCCTAACTCTGGGAATATTTCAAGCTTCGTTAAATAACTAATAAAACTGATGGGCTGGCAGCCAAGAAATGTCCCCAAGCGCCTGCAGGGAATTGAATTCCAGCATGGGTTAAATATTTAACCAGATTGAATATCGCCGAGTGAGAACATCTCCAGCTGTTTAGCAACCTGGGTGGCATGAACAGTCCCCCGAGGGATTCCTTCAGGATCTCGGATCTCCTGCTGTTTCCCCAGTTGAACATGTCACAGCGAGCCGTATCTTCGGCTTCGAGCCGTCCGTCGGCCCCCCGCGATGTAACGCTGGGGTTGGATCGATGAACGACGTCAACAGCTATCAAGTTAACCGTGGATATCTCCACTGTCCGATAGGAGTGTTGGGGTAGCAATGCTTCCGAGAAGACTAGCAAATCCGTGGATGTTGACTTCGGCTACGGGCTACCGGGAGATTTAAATAGCAATGGCCTTCGCAGCTCTTTGGGAATATCGAGGAATCGATCTCCTGGTGTGCTCTTTGAGAAATTCGCTTCCTGCTGCCTCTCAACCAGACTATCACCATGCGTTCTCAATTAACTCTCGGCCTCCTGGCGTTGGGGATTAGCAACCCCGTGCTGTCCCGCTATCATCATCATGACGAGTTGAGATTCGGCCGTCCAGAGTCCGTTGGCATGCTTTCCAAGCCATTGAGACAGCTGGAGGCCAATTTGACGGCCTACACTCATGCTGCAAACTACTCCTCGTTCACGCACGGCGAGATCCATCCCATCGAGCCTGGCTCAGTCAACATGGTCGCACGCGACAACACCATTGTCAGCTACTTTGCCGTGGGACACTCTACTCTCTACGCCGATGTAAACGGCACCTACCTCCCAAAGCCCAAACGAGAGAGGGCAAAGCTGGATACCATCTACGACATGGCCAGTCTGACCAAGATCTTCACGACGATTGCAGCACTCCAGCAGCTGGACACGGGTCTCCTGGCCCTCGATGCGACGGTGGCCTCGTACCTCCCCGAGTTTGCCGTGAACGGCAAGGAAAACATCACAATTCAGATGCTGATGACCCATACTACCGGCATGGACGCGGATCCCATCCCAGGCCTCTACGATCCACAATATACGAGCAAGGAGCAACGGATCGAAGTCATCCTGTCGCAGAAGCTCATCAACCCGCCCGGCAGCAAATACCTCTACTCCGACCTAAGCTACATGACACTGATGTTGGTTCTCGAGGAGACTACATCGACGCCCCTAGACGAGCTGATCGGAGAGCTTGCATGCAAACTCGGGATGAAAGACACATTCTTCAACCGCGGTAATGTCGAGGGCCCCGCGTTCCCGTACTACAAGAGGGTGGCTACGCAGGAATTCCAGCTTGACGCACAGGGGACCACCGTGCCGGCGCGGCCCCAGCCCGTCCGCGGCACAGTACACGACGAGAACGCCTGGTCGCTGGACGGCGTCAGTGGACATGCGGGTCTCTTCTCCACGGTCTCTGACACCGCCAAACTATGCCAGATGATCCTCAACAACGGCACCTACGGCGGACAGCGCATCCTCGAGGCGTCAACGGTCGACCTAATCTTCACAAACTTCAACGCGAAGCTCGACAGCGCGCGGTCGCTTGGGTTCGAGCTGGACAAGTACGCGACGGCGGGACCCATGGCCAACCTGCTCACGGCCAGCCATACCGGGTTTACGGGGACGACGATTGTGATTGATCGGCCGTCCAACACGTTCTACCTGCACTTTGCGAACCGGGTGCATCCAAGCCGCAACTGGTCGAGTAATGGAATTACGAGACAGGCGTTGGGGTACTGGGTTGCGAAGTCGCTGGGACGGGAGGTTGAGTTTCCATCGCTGGACTAGATAGTTAAATAGGTACTATATAATAGGAGTATTATAATCTTGAATTCAGGAGGTTGCAGCAGCAATTTAATCTATTTATGCATGGATCACGTGGCAAACAGTGTATTTCCACCAAAGCGCGGAAATTCCACGTCCGGCTGGCCTTGATCTCAGACGAGAAAATGATAGCAGCATTTTTGAAGAGGTAAAATAGAAAATATAAAATGCCAAATGTACCAACATAAAAACATAAAAAATGCATATGTATATCTGTAAAGGATCGAGAGTATCCTTCCATCCACACCGATTGATAAAATACGCGGTCTCCCAGAGTGTAGCTTTGCTGTGCAGAGTCCAACACCGCACACCATCGACAATTCAATATGCATGGAATGGCTTCGAAAACACAGTAGCCGGTCCTTCGACAGCCGTACAGACGATTCCGTCCTCTTCGCCGCGTCCCATTCATAGGTGCTGCGAGGGTGGCGGCCGGAGAGCGAGCCGCCGCGTGAAATCGTCGCTCCGCACGCAGGCCTGTTCTCCTCTCGCCAACCTCAACGTCAACCTCACCTCCGCCTCCTCGCCCGTTTTCACCTGTTCCTCTGCCATCGCCATCCCCCCATCTACACCCTCAAACACGCCTGTTCAGATGTGCGACGCCGTCCCCAATGTGCCGCTGCCGCCCTCTGCCTCCTCTGTAAATCTCTGGCCCTGTTTCTGACCCGTTGCCTCCTCGCCAGCCCGCCCGACTCGACGCTGCATCGCCCACGCCCGTCCCTCGCCTTTGTCGTTTTCTACCCCAGCGTGGCCTCTACGGCATCAGATAGCCCGGCATCCGATTCCCGCGTGCTGCATATTCCATCTCTCTGCTGCTGGCTTCGATATCTGCCCGTGTCGATGGCCCAGTCCTGACTGTCCCGTCGACTCCTTCGCCTCGCTTCGCCCATCCCGTCTGACCGGCCCATCCCCCGACGACATCTCTCGGGTCTTCTGTGCTGTGCCGCCGCTGCTCCAGCGCAGACTGCCTCGATCCCCCCCGAAAACACACCGTCAGCCGTGCTGATTGACCCTCCCTCTGTCTCTGCCTCTACAAGACTCGTCCTGTATCCCCCCCAGCAGCCATGTCGACCCCTTCAACTGCCACGGCCACGCACCCATCGCGTCACCCGCACTATGGCTACTCTCACCACCAGACCTTCCAGCCCGCCCCAACCCAGTATCCATCCACCTCCGCTGCCGGCACCTCTCGTCTAGCCAATTCCTCCTATCCGTATCCCACCAGCGCCTCCTCGCAGTCCTCTACCACCCTATCACTTCCCACCGCCTCCAAACTCCCCATGCCCCAGCCATCCCATACCTCGGGCGCCACCCTGCCCACCGCGCAGAGCCGGAGGAAAAACCCAGACTGGGGCGAGTTCTACAAGAACGGCGTGCCCAAGGAGATCATCGTTATTGACGACGATGACGATGAACCCCAGCCAAACACACAACCTGCCCGCAAGATGCCTACCTCACAGCCCGCCCAGCTGCCCAGCGTTATTCCCGCTGTCAATGGCCACCAGGCTGCCCCGGCCAGCAAGCGAAGGCGGACAGGCATGGAAACTGCTGTTGATCTCTCATATTACGATCGTCCGACTTACTCCATCAACCCGCAGCACTATGGCGAAGACTCGTCGGCCGCCTCGATCTCGACGGACCGGACCACTTCCCTGCATACTACGGCTCCGACGTCAATGGGGTCCCACGGCAGTGCCCCGACCTCCAACCACTTCTACGAAGACATCTCTACCATTGGGCAGAAACGCAAACGCGTGGTAACGCGCAAATCTGCCCGGGATGAACAAAAACGGAGAGAACAGGAGGTTGTTGTGGATGCGTTTAGCAGCTATATCCCGCCCCCAAAACCGCCTATAAAGGCTAAAGACGTTGTTGTCCCAGTAATCCGCGATGTAAGCACTCCGCTTATCCATAAGTTATGTTGTGATGGGATACTAATATCGCCATAGTACCATCTACCAAAACACCACAAGGTCGACGACGACGATGGCCACTATATTGTCACCCCTGATACAGACCTGACGGACAGATGTACGTTTCTTCCTAAATCCCCTTTCCCTCACTGAGCCCCTATTTGTTAATCATCTGCTAATTAATATAGATTCCATCGTCAAATTGCTTGGCCAGGGAACCTTCGGTAAGGTCGTCGAGGCCTACGATAAACAAAAGAAGACTCGTTGTGCCGTCAAAATCATCCGATCGGTGCAGAAATACAGAGACGCTTCTCGCATCGAGCTGCGGGTTCTATCCACACTTGCCTCGAACGACAAGTCAAATCGGAACAAGTGTATCCATCTCCGAGATTGCTTCGATTTCCGAAATCATATCTGCATCGTGACGGATCTGCTAGGTCAGAGTGTCTTCGATTTCCTCAAGGGTAACGGATTTGTGCCCTTCCCAAACAGCCACATCCAGAGCTTTGCTCGACAGCTCTTGACCAGTGTTGCTTGTAAGTCCATCAAATGCAGAATGCAATTCGCCGCTAACAATCGTCCTAGTCCTTCACGATCTAAACCTAATCCATACGGATTTGAAGCCCGAAAACATCCTCCTCGTTAATAATGCCTATCAAACCTTTACATATAATCGACAAATCCCCTCCTCGTCAAACACCACTTCACGAACTTCGCGCCAGCGCCGTGTCCTATTGAACAGCGAAATCCGGTTAATCGACTTCGGATCCGCCACGTTCAATGACGAATACCACTCGTCAGTTGTATCCACGCGGCATTACCGGGCTCCCGAGATCATCCTCAACCTGGGATGGAGCTACCCTTGCGATATGTGGAGTATCGGCTGTATTTTGGTGGAGTTTTTCACTGGTGATGCCCTCTTCCAGACCCACGACAATCTCGAACACCTGGCCATGATGGAAAGCGTGTGCGGCGGTAGGATTGAGCCGAAGATGGTGAAGCAGGTAGTGCAGGGTCGCGGCAGTAGTGCCAACCAAGCAGCCAAGTATGTAGTCCCTTAGTATTCCATGAGCCGTTAGATACTAACATCGAGTAGGTATTTCAACCGGGGCAGACTCGACTATCCGAATGCTGAAACGTCGAGGGCGTCTAGGAAATATGTTCGAGCCATGAAACCTCTTCACGTATGTCATTTCCTGTGCGTTTCACGATTGAAGTATCAGTGCTGACTTTGATTACAGGACTTTATACCTTCCACAACACCCTTCAACAAGCACTTCCTCGACCTTCTCCACCGAATATTCCAGTACGACCCTAAGTGCCGAATCTCAGCCAAGCAAGCCCTCAAGCACCCATGGTTCAAAGAACCGGTCACAGACGACGGAACCGAGGCGTACAAAATCGGCCAGCAGCTCCGCGGCGAGCACCGTCCTGATTCCTAAACCCGGCGTTTTCTCTTTTCCTATTCATCTTCTGGTCATGTGTTCACGAATAATGAAAAAAATTCTTCTCTATCTATCTCTCAGGGTACGAACCGCCATTATTGCATGCCATCCCGGGGCGGGATACATACTGGATACCTTGATACCACTTGACTGGACCGGATGTCCTTGACGAAAGGGACGAGGGAAGCAAGGGTTGACGAGCATCATGGGGCTGGGCAGGTTTGGTTGGTTTTCGGCGAACATATTACTCGTACCCGTCTGCGCACGAAGCAGAAACACAGCATATAATGGACATGACATTTCTCCCACACTCGGTTTTTTTCTCTCTCTTTCTTGCCTTTGAAACAATTTTCTCCCCCCTTTTTCCTTTTCTTTGCTCATTCTTGCCCTTGCTACTTTCCACATACATCGCTAGCGCTCACCTCACATTAAGGAGGAAGAGTCATGAACAGACAGACAACCAGACAGACAGACAGACAGACAAACTGGGAGGATATATCTAATGTGGATTACTTACACTTGCTTGGTTTTAATTTTTCTTTTCTTGTTTTTTCCTTTCGCCGCTTGCTTGATTACAACCTCTCCTTGTCAAAAAGCATCATCCCCGCTCCCCCCCTATTCCCCTCAATACCCCCATCACTCAAGCATTGCGGTCCTCCATTTCTTTTCCCCCCTGTTAATTCTAATTCTGATTTTGGATATGGACATAGTATGGATACGGGTATAATAGGAAAGGTGTTTGTTCTTCTTTTGTTTTTATTCCATTCCCATTCCGCCACCTTTACCTACGTATCTAGCAGGTCAGGTAGCTAACTAGCCTACTTATTTGTTCTATATTACTTTGCGTGTATAATGCCTGTCCTATCCTAAGCTGTCATGGCATGGCATGTCTGCCTGTCTGCCTGTCTACTCTGCTCTGACTGTATGAATCATACTAAGACCTTATCTCTGATGGGTTTGATTTTTCCCCGCTCTGGTCTACTCTGGGCGGGGGGATTGTTACCCGCGTACTGCTTGCTGGTGCCCTGTCTTGTCAGTGCATCGGTATCACTGCCCTCCTTGTCATTTTTATATACAAAGGAGAAAGAAAAGGATAGAGCAAGAACAGTCTTCAATGAGAGGCAATAGAGTATTGTCCTTCAACAAGTGGGAGAACTGTCTTCGATGAGTGAGAGAGATGTCTTTTGACAAGGAGAGACGATTCCCAAGCTCAAGGGACACATCATGATAGATGAAATAGGAGAGAGTATCTATCAAAAGGGGAAAGAAGCCCAGAAGAGGTAATCCCCTGGGCTAAGGGGGATTCTCCAAGATGCAAAGGGCAACCATTGGCTGAATAGGCGCCGTCATAAATTGTGATGGAAGATCTGTATCAGGGGGTGCAAGGCGTGGCAGATCACAGTAGTCATCAGGTAAAGTTTCCGGAGCAGGTGGTACTATTTAGTCGCCCTCCTTGATCATGGTCAAGAGATTCGTATCAAGAAGCTCATTGTGATGAGCATAGTGTTAGACTGCATGTAGGCCAATACTGCCTCCACTGCAATTATCCTACATCGCGCTGTAGGCATGAATTGAAAAGCAGGCATTGGACACCAGCACAGTAAACGATGGGACACAATCGTGTATCCATTGGTAATGGCAGCTTGGACTAATTAGGATGCCTCCTTTTCGCTCTCAAGGTTCTTCTGTATTTCAGTCCAGTAGAGCAGCCCTTGTAAAGTGCTCCGTCCCGAAACATCCCACGCTTCTGCCTCGCGTTTTAGTTTCGTGCAAACTTCCGCGAGATAGTCATCGTATCCGGCATGAAACGCTGCTTGTTGTAGAGAGGGGAGCTGATCTTGTATTTCTTGTGCGGTTTTTGAATTGGTGGACTGAAGGAAGGTTTAGTACGGGACTGATTGCTCATAAATAAGTTCATATGGTTGCTATCCATTCATTTTTCGCCGTGCTGGACTCCTCTGTTGAGCGAAACAGTTCATCGACTTCAATCCTGGCACAGCTTCAAGGCATGCATGCCCAGTGGCGACAACTTTCGTTCTGGGCTATGCAGTGTCCGCTTAGCATAATTCAGACGGTGTTGGAGAGCCTCGTCCATGTCATCAGATAGATCCGATAATGGCAGAGGAAGAGCTGAGTCCATTTGCCCTTGGTCAACAAAGTATGGCAAGGAGATCGAAACAGTGAGCTTAACTTGTTTGGCGAGTAATATCCAGATGAAGATAGGCAAGGAGACGAAATTAGAGGAAAAGATAATATCAGTGAGGATGGAGTAGACGGCAAAAAATAACCTTATTTGAGGTTATTACAGTTATATCAAAGTTAATTCCATTGCTTAACTGATCGTATTTCCAGGCAGAGGAGAACGAAGAGTTTCTTAAACCCCCTTTTGATTTCTCCGAGATGTGGTAGGAGACAACTGTGAGATCCGTTGAATCGGATGGAGGAGCAGAATAGAAATGGCTGGGATCTGGAGAATGTAGCCTGGGAATAACCTGATACGCAAGAGTTAATGGAACAGGCATGTCACAAACAAGATTCTATTCCCCTGTCTATCATCGAGTGACTGACTAGTATGTTCACTGGATAGGCAAATGTTTAGTTGCAGCACCCCCCCTCCCCCCTTAATGTTTTCTAGACATAGAATGTATCTACACGGCAACGGCAGTACAGGCTTCTTTGAATGGTAAGACAGATATCTATGCATCTAAAGAACTCTTCCTTGCTGCTCGTCGGGCAACGTATGCATGCTGCCCGTGGAGCTCTAAGGAGAAGCTTTATTTACTGGATAACTGTAACAATGAAAACGCGTATATTTACAAATTCCACACCTCCTAGAATAGTATACCCGCTTCCAAGACATCTGTTTCTCAGTTGCAAAAAACAATAAGGGGTTGGTGCCGTTGGACCATTCATTGTCAAGTAATTTCCGTCAACATAGATTATCCTACTGAATGAGCGGATACCCGCCCCCTTTCATTGATATGATCCACATCTTGTCTATTGACCGCGGTCATGGTGTCTTTGATGTGAAAGGGAGCAAAAGCAAAGGCCTTTCACCGTAACCTGCTCGCGGAGCTTGGTGACTTGCAACGAAGCCAATCATGGCTCATTCCGCTGTGTTCGTTATCGAATATTGTAGAGCCATGAGATGATATGTAGCACTTAAAGAAGCAGATTTTGTAGACAGCTTGATTCCATTAATTGTCCATTGCCTGAGAACACGACCATCTATCTCTTCCTGACCTCACCAGCATCCTCATCCTCCCGCTACCGACCATAGCCCGCCCAAATTGCCTCTTTCTTCACCATCAAATCCAAAGCATCCACGGGCTTCCCCTAACCTTTAAGCATGGCATCACAGCCTACTATACCAGGTCTACCAAACGATGTAAGTGCCGTGCAGCTAACCCTGACATTAAAGAGAACTGACAAATATGAAGTATTGGGACTCGCCTGTTATCAGGCAATTGGCCAATCAGATTACGCCGGCATCGTATGAGACAGCAGTGGATGGACTTTGGACATCAATCTTAAGTCTATACTTCACCGTCCAGCAAGGGTATGCCATCGAGGCTCAGGTGGAACCAAATGCAGGGAGCCGTAAACGCTGCAACATTACAGTCTCACCATTTCATCATCAGCATGGGCTTAGGAAGCGTATCTTCTGCGAGAACAAACGGCAAAGCGGTGAAAACGACGAGAAAGTATGGAACGCAGCTCAAAAACAGGTTCGGGGTTATCTTGAGGAGTCCAAGAGCAATGAAGACCTTTATGCGATAGTGGGCGTGGGTTGTTTCGTCCGATTCTATCAGTGGAAAGCGGGTCCTAAGGAGATGCCTGAGATTTTGCGCGCCCAGGTCCAAGACGATCATGATAAAATTCATGACCAGCTCCTCGAACTCCGCAGCAAGATAACGCCAGCTTTCAGATAAAAAGGCTTGGGGAGTGTCAGCAATTCGCGGGGGCGGTTCTCTTCCTTTTGTTGTCTTACCCCCTCTCACTCCCCTTTTCCTCTTGCCTTTTTGCTCTGATAATGTTTGTTTTTCCACCTCCTCGGCACGGATCTTTCGCATTGCTCTCCTACTATGTTGGGTTCGATTTTCAAACGAGGCCCCCCTGTCCTTAGCATCTTTTCCTTTTTTTTGATTTTGTTTCTTGTCTGTTGCATTTATCTTTTGCCCCTTTGTTATTATCTTCGGCCCCTTTTTCTACTTTCCGGTGACAGGTATTTTTTGATATTTCGTTTGAAAGTTTGTCTGATATCACTCCCCACCCATACCCGTCTAACATGCCCTGGGACGTTTAAATTAGCTGTTTTCATTTGCCTAGTAAGAGACAAAGACCTACAATTATAGAGAAGAGCCCCGTAGGGATGGTTCCTGGGGCAATACGAATACGTTGATATTCATCTTTGCATTCCGTTGTTGGGGGATGTTCAACAGCTGTTGCGGCGAATTCAAAACTTTTACCCCAGTTTGTAGACACCTAAGGAGCAAAGAGCGATCAGTCTTATGGATAGTTTTAGGAACAATAATGGATACACCAACCTTCAAGTAGTCTAAACCCTCGTGCTTCTTCACCTCGAAGCTCTCGATCAACTCTCCGTCTGGGCCGTCTATTTTAAAATACTTTGTCTCAATCGACCCAGAGTCAGCGAAGTCAGCGTAATAACGAAACCGATGTTCACGGGAATCTTTTGGGACCTCTGAACAGTTGTAAGAAAACTTGATACTGATTATGCTGCCGCCATATTTGCAAAACTCCACTGCGATCTGGACCAGGAACCTGAGATAGGCCCCACGCGGTCCTCCAAATGAAGTGTGGTATATTGGTTCAAACTCATCTGGATGAAACAGCGAGCCAGTTGGCCAGCGACCAAAATACCCTTTGTTAAGTATCTGGTAGGGCTGGGGAAAATCAGGGGACCATAGTGCATGATTCAGGAAGACATTGTGTCGCTGCAGGCGCTTTGGGATAGGATTCCTCTTGCCCCAAGCAGAGATTATGAACATTTTAAATCCCTTGAAATTTTGTTTAACAAAATAAGTCAGCAACTCTGGGTATTTCGTGAGTGAATTTCAACTCTATAGACCAAATCCGGTTCGTTTCACTCACGTCAAACCTAGCTGATATGCCACTAATTGGTTCGTCAAAGCAAAGGCGGCGTGTTTTTGCTCCCCTGCTGGGACATCCAAGCCATGGTGAGAGAGTATTATCATCGGCATTAAGGATCTGGATAGCACATATGCCCCAAAGCCCCGTGGATGGGATAATTCCTTTGACACCATGGACATCGGTATAGGTTGTAGTCGTAGGAGTGAAGTATCCCAAAGAAACAGTCCTACCTTCACGGGAGGTAAAACAGATTCCTGTTACGTAGCTGACATCGCCAATCTGAACAATTGAGGCACCAATTCGAGATATCATGGATGGTACTATAGTTTTCTGGGGATTAGACGGTGGACCTTTATGGTGTTCTAACCCGGGGAGCGAGGAGACTTGTATTTCACCACTCTTCGGTAACTGAATTGGACTGTCTGTCAATGACGGTGAGCCAACCCATTTAAGCTCAGTCAGCTGTAGAATCACACCTGACAGGTCCCAAATGCGCTTCCGGTTTTGTAACTGGGGCGAGAGTTTGCTATCGCCCGTGGAGACATATAGAGATCGCCAGTCGCAGTCCTTTGTAAATTTCTGATAGACTGCCTCTTCCATAAAGCCACGTTCCGCATCTGGTTGAAATTTGCCGGCCCAGAAGTATTGACTATCAAAGATAAAAACGAAAGCCCTCGAGACCAAGCGGAGTTGAAGCACCGTCGTGGTAGGAAGATAGGATGCGATCTCTTCGATGAGCTCGCAGGGTAAGCGATTGAAACCATGCTTACGGTCATATTGTCCCTTGCTCGCAATGGGACGGCGGGAAGGAGGTCTAACGGGCTTGTAGTTGTCGAAAAACTCCACTGCTTCAGGCAGACATGGGTTCGTAAAGCTGCTTTGGACGACATGGGAGTCGTGACCCTGGATTTCCCAGCCTTTATATGCCTCCGAGAAAGGAAAGCCAAGGGACTCGTTTTGTTTCACTATTCCATTGTAGCCATGCTCCCATCTATAAAGGCGAAAGTTATGATCGTCTTCCTGAATGGAGTCAAAAACATCCATTATTCTCTCCACCGATAAGAATCTACCTCGCGAGCGTTCATTCAGAACCCGCCAGCAAGATTCATGGAAGACAATGCCTTCAAGATTTTCAAATTGGACTCCTTCGTCACTCCATGTTTTCGTCTCATCGATAGGAGCAGCATAGGAACCGTATCTACCGCTAGCCGGCCACCCTCCTAGGCCAGCACCGGAAAGCCGTGCCTCGCAGCCGTGACGGTATACTAGACGCCAAGGGAATCAGAGAAGCACAATCATGAATGGTTCAAGGGCGCTGAAGGTATTAGGGATGAATGAGGGGGAAATGCTAACCAAGTCGGTATTCCCGTAACCAGGATGATGATGGGTTTTCTGGCTGGCTATCAAGCAATGACGCACCACAAATAATGCAGTGCTCCATTACCGGATAATAGTACTGCATATTGACACTGTGATGGCCAATTGGCACTGTGATGATCAAACACTCTTGCTCATGAATAATGAGATGAGATCCAAGTGTGATCGGATCGGCTGGGATAGTTATTGCTTGTCGTTGATGACGTCACTCCGCGTAAACTATATCGAAGTCGACGAAATACTCCATGACGCATACATAATTAACCATTCCAGCAATCGTGGGGCGGTAATAGGCGGGGTCGGCCTTTGGGCATTTTTAATTTTGATGGTCGTTGCTTTCAAGCCAGGCGCAATTCAGCCATGCATAAGATGGATGTGCGTGATTAGACATAGATACAATGTAGTTTTTGCCTTGACCAGAGACCAAACCAACCACCCAATCTCAATGACACAATTTGGGCCTCTAGCCCCTCCGTATCCTGAAGGATCTTGTCAATGTTTATTCCTGCTGCGAAAAGATGCAGGATGTGTGCAAGGGCTCGGTGTATATAGCAAGTCGAGCAGAAGGCGGTTCTATTGCTCGGCTATTGTTGACGTAGAGTGTGTGAGTAACAGGAAGTTCTAGTGACAATGTTGGGGACAGGTACCCCCCCGAGCTTGTCAGTGCTAAGAGACGGCTGAACGGAGCAGCTTTCAAACCAGAAAGAAGAATGAAGTTGGGAGCTTGTGGAGCTGGAAGGGATTTCAGGGTTCATCCACGCCCGGCAGCCATACATCCAGAAGTCAACACAGGAAGCTGGAGTATGGATTTCTTGTTTAGAGGTAGGCGTCAACTGGAACAAGAGCAACGGTAAGTAGCATATCCATTTAATACATGCGCCGTCATTCCAAATCAACCCCCCATAGCAATAGGATGAGCACGCATTTATTTATCTGCTTCATGAAGATATTGCTAGCATGGAGGGAAAAAAAGAGAGGCTGTGAGAAATGAACTATTATGCATACCACAGAGATGTAATGCGAAGGGATGAAGATGAGCAGTATGAATTAATAAAACCTAGATAATTAATAACCACGAGGCGGTTGGGGAAAGGTAAAAGAGCAGTCTTTTCTAGATAGGCCAAACCACCCTCCTCGAAAACCAGAATCAAGTTCGGAGGGCACGCGAAAAACTAACTATGCTTTTGCGGCAAGACGGGAAAACACAATACCGTGGAAATTGCTATCGAACGACGGGCTTATCCACCTCCTCCTTCGACCCCTTCGCGTACGCCTTTTGCAAATGCTTCAAACCCTTGCCATCAACCTCTAACATAAATAGAATATCCCGGATCTGGATTCCCGTTCCACGATCCTTGTCGTCCTCCCGCCAATCTCCTATTTGTTTGCCTATGGGTTTAGCGGCACCTGCGGGGGTCCCACCACTGGGCTTCGCAGCTGCGGCCCCAGGAGTGGCCGCGGCTGCAGTACTTGTTCTTGATGGCGTAGAAAATCCGCTCCGCGACGCTGCCGGGGAGCCACTTGTTAACCAGCTGTAGGTTTTCTTTTTGCCGCCGAACCTGACGCCAGAAGTCAGGTTGTTGGTGGCCATGCGAGCTGTTTCGACAGATTGTTGATGCTGTACCGCTTCCGTTACTTTGGATTCGGCCTTTTTCATATCCTTCTTTGACGTCTTGGGCACGTCTGGAGCACGTTCGGTTCCAGTTGGTGTAGCAGCACCAGGCGTGCCAATGCCAACAGAGCCCGCTCTGCTAGAATCACCGCCCAGGATCGCATCAGCGCTTCGCCTCGCTCGTTTGCTCGCGCGCCCTTCTTCATACGATATATCTTTTTCGATAAGCTTGCGGCTCTTTTTTGCAATATTATTCGCCATAGTCATCGGTTTCTTGTTTGGCGGTTCAGATTCCTTCCCAGTGTCATCAGGCCTCGAACCTAAGAAACATTGTTAGCTGTATATCAAAACTGAACCCATACAATAATGCATACGTTTTTGAACGGTAGTTTTGGGAGACAATTCCCTGGCTGTCGGAGTATCTGGCTTCTCTCCCGGGGGAGTTAACGCCAGTGCCATGTCACTCCACTCGATAGGGACAACACCATGCGAATTGGCTCTTCTGTTGTTTGCCAGGGCCAACGAGTGGTCAATCACTGACCTTAGCCGTTCTTCGCAAGACAGGGATATCAGCGAAAGGATATCGCCAAGAGGCGCATCCTGGGTTAAAAGTGTTTTGCCAGTCCGAACAACCGAAGAGCCATCCGGGCCGGTGACTTCGACAGGCCCCGCGGCTCGACCCGGGAAAGGCCGGTAGACACCTTGTGCGGGCATGCGGACCCCAAGGTCGTGAGCGCGTCTCTGTATTCGATCTTCTACCAAGGCTGTAAATAGAAAAGGTGCCTGTAGATGATATTGCTCCCTCCTGCTTGCTGTAGAGTCTTGTCGGAGTTTCTCGTCCTCCGCAGCTGGCGCGGGAGGTTGGAGGACCGTGGGTTCCACACCGGATGACGTGGGGGTGTAGTACGGTCCCTGCGAAGGTGCTGGTTTTTGTTGCGATGGCTCTGCAAAACTGTTACCCGCAGATATAGTCGTCCCGGCCGACGGTAGAGAGGTGAAGGAGGTGCTGAGATTTGTTTGTATACGTGGCGGTTGTTGGGGAGCCGGGGGAGCTCCATATGCGTGAGTCAAGTACTCTTCTTCCTCTCTCACATCTATACCGGAAGAGGCCAGGACATCAGTTAGTTCAGCCGTATCGGTGGCTTTCTCAACCGGTCTCGACGGGGGTCCCATGGACCCAGGGGGCGGAGGCGGAGGGGCGGACATTGTTGTTGGAGTAGATGCGCCGTTGGCAGATAGGCCGTTAACTGGGGTCCCAACAGGAGGCAGCTGTAGCGTGCCAAAGCTGGGAGATGCGTAGGGCGATTGATTTTGTGGCAAGGGGGAGAGCCGCTGTCGTTTCGGAGGAGGGGGCACACCACCGACAGGAGAGGGAGCTCCAGGGGACGGGCTAGAGACAGGAGGGGAAAAGGCCTGGGAGGCAAACTGCTGTTGGGTTTGCGCCATGGTGAATGAGATAACTCAGCAAACGGCAGCGGGGCGGGGCGGGGTGGCAGGTGAAAGGTTATTGTCGCG
The DNA here is from genome assembly GCA_032988465.1 of Onygenales sp. PD_10. Taxonomy (NCBI): domain Eukaryota; kingdom Fungi; phylum Ascomycota; class Eurotiomycetes; order Onygenales; species Onygenales sp. PD_10. The sequence continues at coordinate 118,764 of JANTQH010000037.1, read as the reverse complement.
GGTGAATGGGCTCGCGGGAACGGGAAACGGAGCGAGCAACGCGCTCAACCAAGGGACAATGAGAGTGCGCGTTCATCTCAGAATCATGGCGACAGGCATTCCAACAACCGAGCAGGGCCTGGGAGACGGGTGAGCAGCGACGGGCAGCGTGCGGGCGATGTCGAGGCGGGTTGACGGTGTTTTGAGGCCGTGAAGTTGAGGTGAAGTTGATGTTGATGGAGGCAAGATTCGATGCGGCTCAAAAATGCGAGGGCGATGAAGCTCTGGGCCACGTGACTGCTGCTGACGTAACCAGCTTGGCCTCAAAGATTCTTCCAACGACATCGCAATCTTCAACGACAACAACAACAATAAAAGACCCCGTTGGAGCGCCACCCAGCCGCGTAGGGTGTGAGAGCAATCTGTCACTGATCCGCGCAATTGCAACCGCTGCTCGGTTCCGGCCCTGCACCCGATGACCCCTTGACCACGGACTGTCGCATTCTCGATGCGCACAGGATAGCTACCCCCTCCTGGGTTTTGAGCAGCGAAGGCTTGTTGTACATGTTTTACTGTGTCCGTTGTCTAAACTGAAGCTTCAGAGTACACCATGGCTACTAAAAGGAAGGCGTCTGCTCTGCACGCCGCAGATGAAGAGCCAGTCGACCCGTCAGACGAGCTACTGTTCTACTGTCTAGGCGGCGGAAATGAGGTTGGAAGGTCATGCCATATCATCCAGTACAAAGGGAAGACGGTTATGGTGTGTGCTTCCGTATGATGGCTGTCGCGCGTCCAGTTTACTGATGTTCTGTCTAGCTCGATGCCGGAATGCATCCCGCAAAAGAAGGCTTCGCAGCCCTCCCGTTCTTCGACGACTTCGACCTTAGCACCGTCGACATACTCCTCATAAGCCAGTACGTGGAATTTCTTTCATATTGTTCAAATTCCCGTTTTGCTATGATCACATTGTGGATTGGTGGGGCGCGGTACTGTGTTGCGTGCCGGAACTGCCTGCTCGGGTTCAAACTTTGGCGCGTCTGGCAAAGAAGACTATCCACCTCCGGAGGTATTCGTTTGCACTACACCTACCTTGAATATGTATATCAGAAAACCAATGAAACTACTTTTTGTCCTTCGCACCGTTCCCGAGTATGCTATGTATTCCACCAACAAAATGCGCCCTCCGCCCTGCTATAGTCTACGTATCTACCATATATACACTCCGTCGAACACCTAGCTAATCTCGTGTTTGATGCTACTAGTTTCCACTTGGACCACTCATCTAGTCTACCGTACGTCCTCAGCAAGACCAATTTCAAGGGCCGCGTTTTCATGACGCACGCCACCAAAGCCATCTATAAATGGTTGATCCAGGACAACGTACGAGTCAGCAACACATCCTCCTCTTCCGACCAGCGGACGACGTTGTATACCGAACAAGACCATCTGTCCACCCTCCCGCTGATCGAGGCCATCGACTTCAACACCACCCATACCATCAACAGCATCCGCATTACCCCATTCCCTGCTGGCCATGTGCTCGGTGCAGCAATGTTTCTCATATCCATTGCTGGGCTCAACATTCTGTTTACGGGGGATTACTCCCGAGAAGAAGACCGGCATCTTATATCCGCTGAGGTGCCAAAGGGGATCAAAATCGACGTGCTCATCACCGAATCCACATTTGGCATCTCTTCAAACCCACCCCGACTGGAGCGCGAGGCAGCCCTCATGAAATCCATTACCGGTGTCCTGAATCGAGGTGGCCGCGTCCTTATGCCCGTATTTGCACTAGGACGAGCGCAGGAACTCCTGCTGATTCTGGATGAATATTGGAGTCGCCATCCAGAACTCCAGAAAATCCCAATTTACTACATTGGAAATATTGCCCGGAGATGTATGGTTGTTTACCAAACGTACATCGGGGCCATGAACGACAACATAAAGCGTCTGTTCCGACAGCGCATGGCCGAGGCAGAAGCTGCCGGGGATAAGAGCGTAAGTGCTGGGCCCTGGGACTTCCGCTACGTGCGCAGCGTACGTAATATCGAGCGCTTCGACGATGTCGGTGGATGCGTCATGCTTGCATCTCCTGGTATGCTCCAGACGGGCACCAGCAGAGAACTGCTCGAGCGGTGGGCGCCAAATGAGCGGAATGGTGTTGTCATGACCGGTTACTCTGTTGAGGGGACCATGGGCAAGCAAATTCTGAACGAGCCAGAGCAGATACCCGCCGTGATGAGTGGGAGGAATGCCATCGGTCCTGGTAGAGGGCGGATGGCAAATGGCGACGAAGAGCAAAAAGTGATGATCCCCAGAAGATGCACAGTGGACGAAATCAGCTTCGCAGCGCATGTGGACGGTGTTGAGAATCGCGAGTTCATCGAGGAGGTCGCTGCACCTGTCGTAGTAAGTCCGCCGTAACACATTCCTCCAAGCCCCTTTCTGACTGACACATATATTAGATTCTCGTGCACGGCGAGAAGCACCAAATGATGCGTCTAAAGTCCAAACTCCTTAGCCTCAACGCCGACAAAGCCGTCAAAGTCAAGATCTACACCCCGGCCAATTGCGAAGAAGTCCGCATCCCATTCCAAGTCGACAAAGTGGCCAAGGTCGTCGGACGGTTGGCAGAGATAGCGCCACCAGGCGACCAGAGCGAGTCACGGCTGATGAACGGCGTGCTCGTGCAGAACGGGTTCAAGCTCTCGCTGATGGCACCGGAGGATCTCAGGGAGTATGCCGGGCTGGCCACCACGACTATTACGTGCAAGCAGCACATCACGCTCAGCACGGCTAGCATTGATCTCATCCGATGGGCGCTGGAGGGGACGTTTGGCGCGATTGAAGAGATATCACCCACCAAGGCCGACGAGCTGGAACATACCAACGGGACGACCGCAAGCGACGGCGACGGCGAGAAATCCCTCGCGAAAAAAGATGCGGAACAGGAAGAAAAAGAAGAGGCAGCCGACGAGGAACTCCCGCGCGACTCGTCGCTTGCGTATCTCGTCATGGGCTGCGTGACAATCCGCTACACAGCGCGCACGCGCGAGGTCGAGGTCGAGTGGGAGGGCAACATGATGAACGACGGGATCGCGGACGCAGTCATAGCCGTCCTGTTGACTGTAGAGAGTAGCCCTGCCTCTGTGAAGCGTGCGTTCCCCATACCCACACCTATACCCATCTGCAATTACCAAACCCAACCGCTTCTAACCATGTATCCATAACACAGGCTCAACCAAAACCCACACCCACACGCACACCCACACGCATACCAGAAACCCCCACGCAAACCCGGACATGACCGAGCGCTTCGCGCGCCTCTGCATGCTCCTCGAAGCCCAATTCGGCGACACCATCACGCCCATCGCGCGCCCAAAGCTGCCCACAACCTCCTTCGCCGCCACAACCACAAAACCCACTCCCACCGACACTCCCACCGAGCCACACCCCGAGACCGAACAAGACCCCGACTCCCTAACCCCCGAAGACCTCACCGAGCTCGAACACGCAGAACTCACCCGGCTGCATGCGCTGGGCATCCCTGTGCCGGGCCTGGAGATCCGTGTGGACAAGTGGGTGGCGCGCGTGTGGTTGGAGACGCTGGAGGTGGAGTGTGCGTATGGAGTGTTGAGGGATCGGGTGCGGGTTGTTGTTGAGAGGGCGGTGGAGACGGTGGGGGGGTTCTGGGGGGGTGGTAGTAGTGGTAGTAGCTGGAGTGGTGGTGGTGGTGGTGGTGATGGGAAGGGGAAGGGGAGGGAGGTGGTTGTTGGGAGGTAGGTAGGTAAGGGGGTGGGCTGGTTTGATTTGTTGTTATATATGCTGGATGGATGGATGGATGGGATTCAGTGAGATTGTCATGCTATTACTACTATTATTATACTACTGCTATAGCTACTTTGGTGTCTACAGGAAGAAATTAAGATATCATATCACTCGTCTCTTATTGGATTTATCGTATGTATGCATGTATGTAACACCAGCTAATGTGCCGACAGGATACATGCGTAACCCACGGCAGACGGTTTAGTTTAATGTATCTGGTTCCTCCCTATCCTGTCCTGTCCTATCCTATCCCATCTATCCTATCCATCACTCGAACAACACTCAGTCGCAATCTGACAGCTTCATCAAACTAAACGTACATGTCATAAGTAAAAGGGGTTTAAGTGGGGGGGCACCGTGAGGTTGGAAAGGGAAAAAGTCCCCAATGAAAATATGTATGGATATATGTGCACGGAGAAAGGAATCAAGAAAATAGGAAATTGGTTGGTGGCCTTCAGAATGTGTATCTAGGAAAGGGGTATGCTGGGGTATGGGTATGGGTATGGGTATGAAAACACATGGAACGGAAGGAAATAACACAATTCGCTTGTGGTGCGGCGTGGCCGTAGTCGATAAGGAGACTAAAGGCGGATGTGAGATGGATTAAACCAATGTCGTCGAGATAGTACAAGGCTATCTGAATCGATAGGATTTATGTGCCAGAGGCGAAGTCGGAATATGGCCCGGGAGTAGCGGTTCGCGGATGCGGCCTCCTCTCGCGGGCGTGCGCATGCAATATCCACAGATATACACGGGCGGCAAACTCTGCCGATCGAGGCCGACACATTTAGTATGTAGCCAATGGGTGCAGGATTCACTGGTTTCATTAGCATAGGGATAAGATAGCGTGGGTGACTGGCTGTACATACCACTGAATCATTAGATGCCCGCCGTTGTCATTGGAATTACAAACACATCTGGTCGAATTACTGGGATTGCTTTGGCGCTCGGTAGTTGGAGTAGCAAAATCAGGATCAGTCATTGTGGTAGGTGAGCTGATGTCACCACGACGGCCATACATTGGGGGAGACGATGTTAGAGTAGCCAGTGACTGCGAGGGGCGCCCTCTTTGATTGAAATTAGGAATGCCTTGTCTGGCCTGTCGACTCCTGCCCTTTATCACTTGCTTTAGTGCATGCTGGGCATCTCCCGCATCGTCGTCCTCTTGGGTCATCTCCGAATCAGTGGTGGACTGGCCCCGCGAGTGGCTAGCAAGAGGGTTGGTAGAATGACGTCGAGACATCCAATTGTCTTGCTGGGCAGCGAATTGTGGAACTCTGCCGCTACCGCGGGACGAGCTTGCCCAGGGGGATTGGCGGCCTGAATGCGAGGAGGCTGCTGCAGATGAATAAGAAGAGCTTTTAGAGTGAGGTCGGGAGGTAGAATGGGCTCGAGCAATACTAGGTCTACGTGGAGTGGATTCGGGCACGTTGAAGGAAGGGGTAAAGCTGTGTGTAATATGAAAGTCGGATTCGTCTGAAGACTCAGATTCGCTTTCCGTGGAGGACTCGTCAAGGTCCATTCCAGGGGCACGTCCAAAGCTAGGTGACTGGGCTACAACTTTAGTTTCTGTTTTTGCTCTCCCATCTTTTCCGATTTTCAGAACCACAGACTCGACTGGCAGCGTAGCCGAACTAGGACGAGGAAATGGAGGTGCTTGGGTTTTAACGGGTGACATGCGGCCCTTGGCGGGGGTCTTTCGTACACCACTGGCCGACGGGCCAATGCTAGAGAATGAATTCTGGCTCGTCTGCCGACTGTGAGGGAGAGAAGAGTGTGTCGAACTTCGTCTAGAAAGATTTGTAGCTCGTGACTGGCGTAGAGCGTCAACAGCTTCATCCGCCATCTCAGCCTTCCGTCGAGCCAGGCTTTGGGCCCGTTTTAACTCCTTCAGCTTCTTTTCCCGTTTCGACTCCTCCGTTTGGTGGTGATACGGCTGGCGGGTCTCAGTTCGGGCTGGTTCAGGGGGAAGTACTGGCTCTGAAAAACCGAATCGCCGGGCGGGAGAACTCAGGAACATCTTGGGGTCTTCGTCGCGGACTGTCGGGAGGCGGGGAGAGGTAGAGAAGGAGGTAGGATAGATGGTAGAGGCTGAGTTGTACGAACGGCCGCCGGAAAATTGATTCAAACCTGCAGACTCATGCATCATTTGAAACTGGGGTACTTGCAGGGTATCGTTTGGCGGATCGAACGAGTCAAAGGCAGACGACGAAATGGGGCCGAATGGATCTCCAAAGGTCTCGGGCATTTCTAACGGGTTAGCTGTGAACTGAGGGCCGCTGTCCCAGAACAGTCTGTTCTGCTGGAAAAGGGGCGATTCTGTAGAAGAACCTCCGACGTGGAAGAGATTGGGCGAATCCTGGTTATCAAACAGATTGGCAGAGATGCCAACAACACGGCTGGGGGTCTCCAGATGGCTGGAATCAGGGGGGTCCATCGCGTTGGCGGCGTCCTGCCTGGCAGTCAAGAGATTATTCCGGTCCTGCATCTTCCTCCTGGCGGTGCTGGTGGGTGGTGGGGTCTGCATGGAAGCTGCTGAGCGTTTCGCAGAGTCAATTGTATCCTTCTCATCATTCCCGTGGCCAGTTCTCTGCGCAGTCCGAGTCTTCTTTGTGCTACCAGTGTTTTTGCCTCGTACGGTGCCAGAAATGGAAGAACGTTCTAGTTGTGGGGAGAGGGCGTGGCCAAAGGCAGAGGGATCGAGGGTGGGATCTCGGTCAGCTAAGCCATGCAGATAGCGCTGGTTGGAGGGGGTGGAGAGGCCGATGAATCGCTGGGGGGTTTTGAGGAATTCGGGGCTGGAGGCATAGGGATCGGCCGTGTTCCAGGTGACTCGGGGGTCGTAGAAGCTGGAAAAGTCTGCGGCAGACTCGCCAAAGCCGGCGGCGGTTGGTGTTCTCTTTGGGGTTTGGGGCTCGCCATTGGAGTAGCTGAAACTGCAGACATGCCCGACGTCAGTTAAATAAATGTCTGGGGAGTCTAGTTAATGCAATTTGTGGGCCTGGAAAAGTTAAGTTGGCCAGATAACTCTTTCTCTCTCTTGAGTTTTTTTTCCCCTTCCCTCCAAACGCGGAGTGAGAGCCCATCTCCAGTGATATATATAGATAGATGTAAAGATCTGGGTGGTATCTAGACGGAGAGGAAGACCAACCTGTGGATTGGGCGGTCCCAACTCATATCAGCGAGAGGGCAGCGCACATGGGAGTTGAGCCACCCAGCCAACAACAGAAGCAGAGCAGAGCAGAGCAGACTCGACAGACACGAGACGAGACAGTAGCCGCTGGGGAGACAGAATTAAATAAGGCTGGGCAGTCAGGGGAGCCGGAGTCAGGTTCAGCTACGCCGGGGATGCTAGCAGCAGTCTAGCAGCGAATAGCCTGCTGGGCGTGGAGGCAGCAGCAGGGCAGGTCAGTGCATGGCCAAGGCAGCAGAGGCGAGCAGCACAAGAGGTGGAAAGTCAATTGGAGGTGTGGAGTGTGGGTGTTTGAGAGAGAGAGAGAGAGTGTGTGTGTGTGTGTGTGGGAGAAAAAGTCGAAGTTGAGGTTGAGGTTGAGATGAGGCTCAGGCTGCGGCTCTGGCTGGATCAGGAAGGCAGCACAACATCCCATAAATAACAACTTGAAGGACAAAAGAACAAAAACTACTTCTTCTCCTCTATTTGGGTTTTTCCCTTTTGGTCTGCGTCTTTTGTTTTTTCATTTCCGTTTTGATTTTAAACCCTCCCAAGCTCTCATCTCGCGCTGTCTGGTAGCTCTCCACCCGCCCTCCAACCTCCCATTGGTTTGCCGCCGTTGGGCCGGAAGGATTTTTCTCCAACAAAGATACATAGCGAAATAGCTAAATACGGACAAAGATCACGCTGCGAACAGAACACATCTGGATTCAACCCTGCTTGCACTCGGCGTGGAGGAATGGCCAGGAACAGCCTCCAGGTCTCCCTCCATCCTGCGAGTTATTCATACTACAAAAAACCAGCCCGAACTCCGTCCTCTCTTCCATGTCCACTGTCCAGGCACAAAACCCCCCGTCCATGGATCCGCCCAGGCACCGCAGCCAGCAATTGGCCCACGGCCCAAATCCCAGCCAAGTTCCAACCTGAGCCAAGCGAGGTGGTGGCACTGTGGTCTTTAATGAGATTTCCGTTTCAAGCCCGCCGGCTGCATGGATGGCTGCAGGGGAGGCCGTCTGTCTGTGGGAGCAGATTGGAATGGGGATTTGGATCGAGATGGAGGGCATATTGATTGATTGATTGCTGTTTGATGGCGGTCATGCAGCCATTTCTCTGATATCAACTATTATCTCTCTCAGAGTTACGTCCTGCAATTCCCATCCATCCATAGGGCAGACTCGGGTTCCCTGTTTCCTCGCAGACTCGGCTACTCCGTCGTCAGTGGGGAGGATGACGCTGTGATGTGATGGCCAGGCCAGCCCGGCCTGCGTTTTCTTTTCTTTTCTTTGACTGACTAGCTAGCTACGGATAACTGATTCTTATTTGCTTATTTGCCTCCCGGCTAATCCCTAGCCGCCGACATAAAGATGTAACGATGTATGTCGCAATCTTCCGCCGTCCAGCCATGGCCGTGGATAGCCAATCGAGTTCAAGCCGGCTCCTATCTGACAGGCGGAATGGGATGGAATACGGGGTGCAGCATCCATCGCATCCCCGGATAAATCTTGAGCTATTTAACTACTTGTTGGTGATCTCATCTACAGGAAGCTGGAACGGTCGTTCAGATGAAGATCCGTCTTTTTGTTTTATTATTTCCTCATCCATCCCATCTCAATTGAACTCTAGTTTGTGCTGTCGACGATTAAACATATTCCACTGCAGGTAGGATAAACAACCAAAAACATACACACTTTAACCATGTAAATATATAACATTACAGCCCCTCCCACCTCGCCTCAGCTAACTTGAACCTGGTGTTACACCCCCCTGTCCACTTCACTCCTCGCCTCCCAGTATCACAGGGATAGCGACCTGTTTACCAAAGCTCCCCCGCCCCCTTTTCAACACCCTGTCCGCCACGCGCAATCCCCAGCTTGTCTCCACAGCATCCCCAGAACACTGTTTCTGTATTGCAGATGATCATTGTTGAGAAGCAGATGGGGCTGTCTTGCTCTTTCTGTATTCCTTCTCACTCTTAGATGCCAGGCCAGACATGAGCCCGCCATACTACTATGCCTGCTACATATATCTCCCAACCACAACAAGAACGGTATTGCGCCAGACCAACCAGCTGCCAGCATCTCCCTCTCAACCCCATTGTCTCCAAGCAAACATTCCCTCCACGGTTGATGAATGATGGTTTTCGAGATTCAACGAGCGGCGCTTACTCAGCCGATAACGCGCTAGCAGCCACGCTAAAGGGATCGACACCAATCACAAACTGTCGATTGACCCGCGCTAGGCGGGTTTGGGCCTACCTTGGATTTGGGCCTGGCACCTGGGCAAGCAAGTACTGTACTAATGAGTTTGATGCAATAGCTGGGAGAGGAGATTAGCATAGATATCTCGCCATAATAGTAGCCCGGCTCCACTGCGGCCATCTTTGAAAATAGATCTAGAAGAACGGCAGAACATCATCCCAATGACAATTTCCGTATGCTTTTGATCTGGTAACTGCAGGACCCCCGGATCTCATCATTATCACCATCTACCAATGGCTACTACCAGTCCACTGCATACCTGGGTAAAAGTGCATACATACCACCTGCAATTTCATTCTCCTTGCCCTGCAATTCAAGTTTGTCCATCTGCCCCTGTAGATCAAGCTAGCTGACTGTGCCCTTAAAATGTGGCATGTCGGACTTGTTCAGGTTTTTGTATATTTTGATATACAGCCACACGCGTTGGATGGAAAGCTCCATGAAGAGCGCTTCCCGGAGCATTCTTATCTCCATCTTGGCTTGCTGGTCCACCAAAGCTGTCATACACATTTCCAGTAAGCAGAAACTCTTGATCGTCAGAGTCGGGCTTACAAAATGCCATGTAGCTGTATTGGATGTGTAGGGAAAACATGGCGGTATCAAGAGTGTACACCCCATTAAAGACCTTTCCTTTCTAGATATCTGTCATCCATCTGCAGACCAAGAAAACGTCCTAGGTTGGCAAACCAACCGTCTCTCGGAGAGGTGAACTTTTTTTCCCGCATGTATGTATTGTTCCATATGGGCTTCGTCGTCACAGTCGTAAGCCTCAAAGCGATCGTGGTTGTATCGTGTGAAAGAAATTGTATTCCGATTCTTTACCAAGGACAAATATTCCCGAAGGGTGTCTCGTTCCGACCGAGTAAGCTTGGGCTCGTTGCTCTCCTCACTTTCAAAGATTTTAACGGCTCTTGCTATGATCTCACTAGCTGTGGATTCTAGCCTGGATAATTTGGCCTCTATGTCGTGCTGATTCTCGATATCGCGGTCACGGTACATATTAACCAGGGAAAACTCATACGAAACCGGGCGTTGCCACATGTTGGCAGATTCAAGGTTGATTTTGTTAACCATCACATCTCCTCATTTTTCCATCCTGCCTCCATCCAGTGCAGCTGACGCTCGCGGCGGTCGGTGGGCGGGTCGAAGCAGCAAAAAGTAAACCGAGGAATGGAATGGTGGTTCTGCAATTCCTGATCCTTAGTTCCACAGGAGTAGTGTAGGTACTAATTAGGTACTAATTGATGATACTTGGTTGTGAGCAATATGTGCATTCGTTCGAAAGGGATATATTCAAATTGAGAGAAGGAGCTTAATAAATATGAACAGGCGCAGCCTTTCCGCTAGCCAATGTGCCAGCCGCCACACAGATCCAGCACCGACAGCATTTCGAATGGTAGATCATTGCGCACATCCCAAGGCTACCATCCATCACCGGATGGCACAGTGACTATAAGGGAAACATATATCATCACTATCTCCCCTATATGGAGGTAGGTAGGCATGGGGGCATGGGGGGCAATGGTAGCATAGCGCCGATCCAATGCATGATGATCCTAGATTTCACCGGGGCTTCAATTGCCCAAGATTGGGGTTTGGAAGTCCGGGCTGTGAAGATAACAACAGTCTTTCGTTGGATAGGTATGGAAGCTGATTTGGACAATGTTTGTTTTTTCATGGGGGCTCTAATTGACTGATATGGGGCCAGCATGATGGAGGGAACTGTTTCCAGCCCAAAGATGGAGGTTGATGGAAGCAACTAGTATCCAGGCCGGAGGAGTTAAACGCGTGGTTAAGCGCTTCACGAATTAGCCGCTTAGCGCCGCGGCTATGGAACTCCCCGCCCTGAGATCTTGACATGGCAACCAACAGACCAACAAACCTGGACGGAGTTGTCGTCATTCTTTTGGGTCAAATGGGATATATGGTGGGCCATCCACTACCTCACGGACGAATATCATGACGTGAATTCACCAATTGGTCCATTCTTCCCCTCTCTTCTTTGTAAGTTGTAACCACCCATTTGACAACCTTTGCGATGGCCGCAACGCCTCCGGACAAGGGAAAGCGGCCCCCCCGGGGAGATAGGAGACGCAAACCCGGAAAGAAAAATACCTCCAAAACCACAGGAAGAAAGGGATCAACCCAGGAGCGCGTCTCAAAACCATCGGCTGGAGAATCGCCCACTGCCGCATCCAAAAGACGCAAGCTACCCAGAGACCTCCGAAGGGCTCTGCAACAACAGGATGCGGTTTTGGAGAAGTTTGGGGATGCTTCATTAGAAGCGGTAAGCAGGCTCAGCATCTCTCGCAACTCGGGAACGACTAGAGCTAGAGCTTCACCTAATCTAATCGCACATCTAGATCCGCACTGAAGCCGAGGGACCGCCGGCAGGATACATCTTCGTCCCGAAAGGTGACGTCTACGTAACCCGCAACTGCCGGACCCGTTCGCACGAGGCAAAGAAAACAGTCTACACTGTCTACGTAAGTAAATTAGCCCATAAATCACCTACGCAATGATAATCCCCGCTAACCTTCACCTTACCAATTAGAACCCCAAAGCCCAGCGCACCCTTGGCCTCTACATCGCTGCAGATATCCACACCGCCGTAGCCTTATCTGCAGTGGCGACACAAGATGCGCGAACTCTCGCCGTCGAGCAAAAGGATGCACGCGACACATCGAAAGCCCGTGCACTTTTGCGCACCCAATTCCCTAAAATGCCGACTGCCACCGTGGACACTGTGCTGGGCCATGCGTTTTTAAAAGGCTCGCGACGGGTGGGTAGGAGCGGGAAATTCGAAGACGAGGAGATCAAGGTCAAATTGGCCGTGGAGGCACACATTAGGCACGTCCATACGGAATACGAGGCATTGCTGGATGGTGGGATGGATAGGGAAGAGGCGCGAGAGAGGGTGTGGGGTGCAGTGAAGCGGATTAAGGCTATATGGGCGGGAATGTCTGAGGCCGAAGCTGAGGTAGCTGCGGCGGCAGTGGAGGTGAAGAAGGCTAGTGGTAAAGGACGGAATGGGCGGCCGAAGGCGAAGAGTAGGGCGGGGGTGAAACGTTGATGGGTGGGAAGATACTCGGTTCTGAGCAATCGGTTTTCTCATACCACCCCTATTTACGGGTTCGGTTGGATTGCTACTATGTTAGAAGCGACGACACCAGTTCTGAATGTGGCCGACCCCAGAGCGATCGAAGGTGCCTTTGCCATGATTGTTCAAGCCACCAACTATCCTGCTCCACAGGGTGTTGCCCACATGTGGCATTGACTATACGCATTGCTTCGTGGCTATGTTGGATTTGAAACGGCGAAACAGACCGGTTAATGTTGGACAAAGCAGTCCAAGCGCCATTGTCAATTACTCAACCTACCGAATAAGATCAGATCGACTTGGATACGGAACAATTGGCGGCTACGAGGTTGTATAGTTTGGTTTAGGATGGAGGCGTGCATTAGGGACCTATCTTCCGCCAACTCAGGGAAGCAACGGAGATAATTGGGGCAGATATGGCCGCATATTATCAAAATATTGGCTGAATGGTATGAGTACGCGAGCTAGAGGTTGGATTCTGAAGAAGTCACTGATGCCTATAAACAACAGAGGATAGATGAATAGATAGATTCATGGCACACAAATTTAAATTCTCCACGATGGATGTCTATCAACTTTTCATCTATTAGTTTACAAATCGCGGATACAAATCGCGGAAAAATCACACATGTATAATTTGCAATCTCTAATTGTCGCTTACCGGCCCCATGTTGGACAAATTGGTCAGGGGTATCCCGACCCCCCTCTTTTCCCAACTTCAAACTAACTACTAATAAAAGAAATTCAAGATACATTCACTACGTCATCAAAAAAGTAAAAGTAAAAGAAAAGAAAAGAAACAACTAAATACAATTAATTAAACAAGGCCCATACCCCTAAAAATCCACCGCCGCCGCCTTCCCCACAGGAACAGCAGGAACATGCGTCCCATGAAACCCAAACCCAATGGCCCCATTCACCTCCGCCCTGCCAACCTCAGTCATGCTCTTCGCATCAAGCACGAGCAAATACGACGTCCCCGTAAACCCATCCAGGACCACGGACAGGAGCACGCCGTCGTCCTCATCTAGCTGCCCTTCTTCGCCTGCGGCAAGTTTGCGCGGCACGAAGATTGGTTCGCCGGCATTTTGGCCCTGGTAGTTCCAGTGGACGGCCTTTTTGGTGACGGTGTCGATTTTGACGAGGCCGTCGAGGAAGCTGGATTTACCCGTGTCCGTCACGCCGTAGACGTAGCGGTGGGGTTTTGTGATGTAGCCTGGGTTGAGGGTGGGTAGTTCGGGGGCGTCTTTGTAGTCGATTGTGAATTCGCAGGTGGCGCGTTGGGGTTTCGCTTTTGGCGAGGGGGTAGATGGGATGGTTGGCAGGCGGAAGCGCTTGTAGCGATTTCGGTCATTGTTGTTGATTTTTGAGCAGTATTCTGAGGCGGTGGGGGAAGTGGAGATGATGTTGGGCAGGTAGAAGCGTTTGAGGACATCGAGGTTGGGGTATGTTACTATGTCTGCGACGATGTCTGTGCCGTTGCCGGAGGGGGAGGGCTCCTCGTATGCGTTGATGGTGTGGAAGCAGAAGAATGGGTCGGATTCGTATGTGGCGATGAGCCCCTTTCCGCCCTTGTCTGCCGGGCGTCGGTCGATGACGTACCAGGTAGCTGGCTTAGAGCCGTCGTAGTTCTCGATTGCATCGACGATGTTGCGGTGCCAGAGAATCTTGGCGCCTCCTGCTGCGAAGAAGGAGTTCCAGATACACAGGATGATGTAGTTCTTCGTTAGGAAGAAGGAATGAAGATAGGAGGCGCGGGCAGTGTCGATGGTTGCGAGGATGGAGGTTTGGCCTGTCGAAGCAGAGACAGTGAAAACGCGGTAGACCGGTGTTCGACCTAGGTCGAGGTTGAAGTTATATACATCGCCTGTGACAGGGTCCGACTTGGCATGGGCAGCGGATATAGGTCCCTTCAAGTCTGGATGAAGGACGGTTTGAGAGGCTACGCCAATGGGTTCTAGCGTTTCAGGGTCGATGGTTTGGAAAACTGCGGCGTCCGTCTTGTTGGTCAACGTCTGGATACCTGAGGCATGACCGGACGTCTTTGCCTTCGCGGTGCGGTCAATGCCGGGGAAGTTCACCGATAACGTAATGGCTATAGACTGCATGTCCGGTGTGGTAGTATCCCTTGCTGGTGCGGGCTGAAACAGAGACATGACTTTTTTGAAGTAACTAGTGCAGGGATCGTATTTTGCTCCAAAGGACATCACTTTACCTCGCCCTGTCTTCCTGATTTGCTCGATCTGTCCGTCGCAGGTGCTTCTCGAATTATAAATGACACGGACTGAGGAGTGTTCTGCATCCGGTTGCAATATCTGGAACCGATGGACAACAGCCATCCCGTCGAACCAATGGGCTACTTTGTATACTTTCTTAGAGTCGGTCTCGATCTCGCTGCGACCTGTTCCAGTGCGGTAGAGGACGCCGGCAGCCCAAGAAGGGATGTCACCAGTGACCTTGAGCTCCACAGGAGTTCTCTCCTCATAGCTGGAGTTAAACTAGTACTTGTCAGCACGTATAGACAAGAATTGGGAGTATCGCCTACCCCTTGATGATTGGGCCAATCGTTATACGACTTGGGCGAAGTCTCTGAGCTACCCATGGCTTCAACGGCAGTCCGAATAAATGGGTTTTGGAAAGAAAACAGTCCTAGAGAGACAGTGGTCATAAAAACCGCGAGGGAAAGGGATAGAAGAAAATTCAATTGGTTTGTTATTAGAACAACCTGACTGGCTTTGGTAATAGATATCTTCTAAAGAAGAACACCCAAAAAAAAATATCACAAAATATCACAAAATTCGTAAAGATGACAATAATATCTTAATGAAATAATTATGTTGATGAAGGTGATGAAGGAAAAAAGAAAATATAGTCGCTGAATTAAACGCGATTATATAGAAGTTGGCTACTGGAGCCAACGGGTGTTGCGGAAAAACGGGGTATGTGGAGAAGCCGACTCCATCTTCTAGGCCAGTTAGATACGTCCGTAAACGAGCAAGGCCCGCCATCTGGACAGCAAGTGATGTTGACGGATGTTATTTCTGATTCGTGCCCCGAAAGATTCTAGCACTGGGCATCCAATTGACACATGCGGTAAGTTAGAGGCCGTTGAATGAAGCCAAGCAACAAGGCTACCAAAGGCAATTCTCCGAGAATCGTCAGTGTCGCAACCCTGCTCGCCAAAACGCTTGGCAAAAGTGATCGAAATAGCAAAGTTTGGGGAGAGGGTCGGGTCCACTTTGGACGAAGCGTAACGGCCAGCGGTGATTTGTTGATGGCAAAGGAAGGAGGGTTTTGCTAAATATCGTATTCCCAACAGCTGCCATGGGTTTACGGACGCAAATGGTCATGGCTCTTGGAAAAGGCCGAAGCCGCCTCGGCATGGAGAGTCTGGGGGGCAGAGCAAGCTGCGAGGGGAGCCAAAATGCAAAATGGCCGCCGAGCAGCTGACGAGGCCTGGTGTTGCAGCCGGCAGGAAGCTGGTTGTTCTGATAACGAACTAATTAATAGCCTGTCAGTTACATCGTCCGGAGCTTGCGGGATGACGATGTTGTAGCGGGAATCGGATGGATCAATGCCGATCCAGTTCGGCAGCCACAAAACGAGCTTGCGTCCGTAACCTCAACAGGCTCAACTCCACCACCAGTAGTTCGTACTGTTCGGCGCACACGAGCAGAAGCAGCCTTCATGGGACGCAGCTGGAGGATTCGCCATCATCGAAAAGGCTGCAGGCGACAGCATCATCCCTTGCCGGGCGTGAGGCTCGACGTTCAATCGAGTGACAAGACAGAGAGGTTGGGAGTTGACGTTGCGAGTTGAGCCGCAGACCCGAGCGGGAGCCGGAGAAACTGTCGCCCCGTTGTTCTGGAAAAACCCTCGCCTGGACGGAGACAACTTGATATCTTCAATCGACAACCATCACTGTCCTAGATAGCCTCGCCAACAAGCAGCCTGCTCAATTCTGGATGTCCGACTAACTGTTCGTGTCTGGACCATCTCCGCCCTGGCATTCCCGCCCCTGTCCAGCGGAATTAACCCCTATCCACCGGGCTAACGTAACTACTGCTCGCTCCCCAAGCAAAACGATGTCTGCGTCTGACACCCCCCAGGACAACATCCCATCTCCCGAGGAAATCCTACCTGACAGTTGAATCTACCGACTTCCGGGAACCCAAATGCATATCCGTCCTCTCCAGCCAGCCGATTTCTCGGATGCCGCTACCTTGCTGGCCGATGCTTTCCGCGACGATGAGGTGTTTATCCACCTCTATCCGGGCCGGATGCAGTACTATTCCCATTACCGAGCCAGTTTCTTGCACCGGATTAAGCTAAGATTCTCAACCCCGGGATGGATTACCTACGTTGCTGTCACTGACCCTGGCGATGATGGACCTGGCCAGCCTGGAGGGAAGATCGTCGGGTACGCGGCTTGGGAGCGGAAAGGGGATTCTGACGCGGCAAGGCAGTGGAAGAGCAAGAATGAGTCTATCTGGTGCAGTATGTACTGTATTCCTCGCGTTCTCAATATTTGACCACTCACAACTAGCAGGGCTCGAGACATTCCTTCAGACCATTGAGGAACAGTATACCAGCTTCTTCCACTTAGATAAAAGCTCGGATGCATCCAATTTGGCTGCTTTCGTGGATGCTACGGCTAATAACTTTCCTTCTACCATCTTCCCGGAGATGTGGTATCTCGCCTTGCTTGGCATCCATCCCGGTTACCAGCGACGTGGCATTGGCGCTTTGCTGGTGAACTGGGGCATTGAACGGGCCCAGGCTGAGCACATCCCCGCTGGTTTGGAGTCGAGCGTGATGGGAAGTGGCCTATATCAAAAGTTCGGGTTTCGATTGCTAAGCAAGTCGAAATGGATAAATGGACAATGGTTGTCTGCCATGCTCTGGGAACCTGCGGGATTGAGTGAAAAGGAAAGTTGGTTTATAAAAGCAAAAAGAGAAATGGACCAGAAGAATACATGAATACTCGCATCCCTATGGACTATACCACCAATACGTGATTTTCTATGTTAGCCTGCCAAAAGCTCTACCCAAGATGGATATGATTTGCAGTGAATACTTCCGCTACCGACATTGCATTTCTCACGAGCAATATAGAGATTTACCTCCGTTGCTAGAGCTATCATATGGCCGTGCCTTTCGTCCATATACTCCCCCTGGGTCATTCCCTGCACCAGCCGGAAAGGTCTGCCGATGAAGTCAACAAACACCACGCTGGGGTACGAATATGGCGTGGACATGTGGCAGGCGTACCAGAAAAGTACGGTCTGGGCTCCGGATACAAGCCCAGATGGACTGGCCAAGGCCATCAATTCCCCCAGTCATTTCCCAGTGGAGGACGAAAATTCTATCTAGTGGCATGTCCCGCTTAGTGTAGTCCTGTTCTTGCTTTCGAATTTGGTTATGGGATGGGATCGGCCCATTGGGGACGGAGGGAGACTCGACTTCCCCGATTACTGTCGGCCCCCTCTCCTTTGAATAGTCATACAAGAAGCGGTTGACCGTGCCAATGGCCTCGTCAACCAGGATGCCCGTACCTCCTTGGATCATGCCAACGACAGTCGAATAATGGGACAGGTAATGCTTGTTATCCTTTATACACAGTCGGATATCGAACCAGCGCGATCCGCGCATCAGCTGACCGTCGATGTCGAGCCATGGTGTCTGTGCTACTTTCTAGTCGGCTGCCCCAGTGAGTAGTAACCCGGCTCATGCTAGCATCATGCAAGCCTGACAGGCACCCATGCTTAAGTCCATGTTCTCTAATGATTCCCAGAATCTGCTGCATCCAAGCGACCGGGGGATTGACCGATGACCACTAACCATACTCTTCGGAGCCAGTGAGCACCCACTGGTTAACTAGTTAATATTTGAGATATAACTAACTAACCATACCTCCCGCGTAGGCTAAAATATAGGCAGCACTGTCTCTGTCGCAAAGAGATTATAAATACAGCCAAACAGCCCCTGCATATGGCTTCAGGGGTGATAATACAGCCAGCCCATGGATCATCGAGATAGCAGAGTGAAGCTAACTCTAATTCGGCCTGGTCTGCGTTTTCCGCTCCCTGCTTCGCCAACTTTAAATCAACCTTCCGTCACAAACTCCCGCTGCGTACTACCACCTTGAACCTCTAGTTATATAGATAAAGAATAAGTGAGATCCATAGTCCTTTGCACCAACTGAAAATCACTGGCTGGAGTTCACCTGCAAATCCCGGACTGGGGTCTCTACCGCCAGAGATGGAGTCATTCCTCTCCATGGAATCATTCCTTTCCTTGTTAATGGTTTGTGAAGACTGTAGGCTGGAGGCCTGAATCCATCAAAATAATGAGAGATATCTCAACTGATTTTCAAACTGATTATTCTCCAGCAGACATTTATCTGTTGAATACTCCGTAGTAGTTATTTGGGATTTGATAGTTCCTGCTGCTGGTTTCGTTTGACGAATGCCGATTGGCCAATATATTTCAGCGTGCAACACGTGACCGTATTGGACCGTATCGATCTGGTATTGTGAAATATCAACTTCCGCCCAAAGCAAAGTTTCCGGCTTCAACTCCGCCAGTCGCAGATGTTCCCTCGCCGCATTGTCCAGAGAGCCCGCTCTGCAATATCTAACCCTCCAGCAGTTCGTGTGCCTAGTACCGCCTTTTCAACCAGATTCCGGCCATTGGGATTGGCAACTGGTCGCCCCTCCGCATCCAAAACTTCAACTCTAGCCCTTCAGCAGCATCTCAACTCCAGTACCGCAGCCGCACCTATCCCAGAAGAAGTCATGGACAGAGAAATTACAGACGAGGAAGTCCCGCGCAAGCGAGTGAAGATCTCCAACGACGAGGACTCCAATTCCCCAATTCCTCCCATCTCTGGAGTTGAATCCCCCGCCATAGAACAAGTCGCCCCCACTGTCGTCGCTCAGCCGCCTACGGAGGATGTGCAAGCATTGAAGGAAGTCGAGGTCGGAATCACGCACTTTGTTAGCCCTGATCTGCCTGGCTTCTCGGGTATACTCAAGAAAAGGTATGCCCTGCTGAAACCTGTCATCCCATCCACAGCGTTTCCCCGCTAATGGCCGTACGATTTCTCTCTAGATATACCGATTTCTTGGTCAATGAAATCCTTCCTTCGGGCAAGATTCTACACTTGGAAGATCTCGGCCTCCCCGAGTCTTTCAAAGCTGCCAACCGTCCTGCGCCTGCAGCACCAGCCCCGGCGACAACTAAATCCGCTCTAGAGGCTGCCACGGAGGCCCCGAAACCTGCGGAAAATAGCAATAAAGAAGCTGCGGACTCTGGGGCTACAACGGATCAGCCTGCTTTCAAGGTAATCTCTGCCCAAACGGAGCATTGTTTTACTAGCGAATATCTAACTCGCTTTTGTAGCTGTCGGATGATGACAACAAGCTGCTTGAAGAATATTTCGGGCCTGAGACTGCCCAGCAAATCATTATCTTGCATAGCCGCGCCCTAGCGCAACCCACTGCGAAAGCCAGCGATTTGGGACGCGTAAAATCCGATGTAATTACAGATAGAGACCTTCGCACGAAAATCCATCACGCCGTCCGGCGGATATTTGCGTCTCGTTTGGAGTCGTCCACCGACAGTGACGGTGCAATGGTTATTACCGCTGTGCCCGTGTCGCGTAAGGGCCAGGCCGCAAGAGGCGGACGAGGCGGAGGAGAGGCGAGAAGAGGAAAACTAGGATGGAGCGAACTGGGCGGCGAACATTTGCATTTCACCATCTACAAAGAGAACAAGGATACCATGGAGGTTGTATCTTTCCTGGCTCGTCAAATGAAAATGAACGCGAAGCAGTTCGGCTTCGCTGGTACTAAGGACAGACGTGGAGTGACCGTTCAACGAGCTAGCGCTTTCCGTATATATGCGGATCGGTTGCTGCAGGTTGGCAAAACTCTTCGCAATGCGGCTGTTGGAGACTTCGAGTACAGCACCCAGCGTCTTGAGCTTGGGGAGTTGAAGGGCAACGAATTCATCATTACTCTGCGAGAGTGCGAGTTTCCATTTGATCCCAAAACCGAGGGCGCTAACGCCGTTTCTAAAGCCACAGATATTGTTGCTAAATCACTCCAGGATCTCCGAGAAAGGGGTTATTTCAACTATTATGGACTGCAACGTTTCGGGACTTTTTCAACCCGAACTGATACAATCGGGCTTAAGATGCTCCAGAGCGACTACAAAGGCGCCTGCGAGTCAATTCTGCACTATAATCCCGCAATCCTAGCCGCATCGCAAGAATCCTCTTCAGGCGGCCCCAAGAACCTCATAAGTTCCGATGACGTTGACCGTGCTGAGGCCATCCAGATCTTCCAGACGACACACAAGATAAACCAGGCGCTTGACAAAATGCCCAGGAAATTTTCTGCGGAATCTAACATTATTAGACACTTGGGACGAAGTAAGAACGACTTCCACGGCGCTTTGGGCACCATCCCCAGAAACCTGCGCCTTATGTATGTCCATGCATACCAGAGTCTGGTTTGGAACTTTGCCGCGGGCGAACGCTGGCGTCTATTTGGGGATAAGGTAGTCGCTGGTGATTTGGTGCTTGTCAACGACTTCAAAGAAAAGGATGCCGCCGCTGCTGCCGTTGAAGAAGTCGATGCCGACGGAGATGTCATTGTTCTCCCCGATGCCGCAGACAGCGCCCCTGCTGCTGATGACATGTTCGAGCGAGCTCGCGCTCTTACGGCTGAGGAGGCGGCAAGTGGAAAGTACACCATCTTCGACATCGTGCTTCCGCTCCCTGGATTCGATGTCCTCTACCCTGACAACGAAATGACCAATTTCTACAAGGAATTCATGGGTAGTGAAAAAGGCGGAAAGCTCGATCCATTCGACATGCGGAGAGGCTGGAAGGACGTCAGCCTGAGCGGTGGCTATCGTAAACTGCTGAGCAGGCCCGGGCCTGATTATTCGTTCGAGGTGAAAGCCTACTCCAAGGACGATCAGCAGTTTGTTCAGACCGATCTGGAGAAGCTAAAGGCCAAATCCAGTGGCGAGGAGGCCTCTGCCCAGGCCGGTGAAATGGAGGCTTCTGATGAAGCCGCTGATAAACTGGCGGTTATCATTAAGCTCCAACTGGGGTCTAGCCAGTATGCGACGATGGCGCTGCGAGAGCTGATGAAGAACGGCGGTGTCAAGACGTACAAGCCTGATTTTGGTGGCGGAAGATAAATCCTACGGCACGATCAAGAAACCTCAGCATCCTTATTTATTACTATATCTCCAACCCCCCGGGTCTCCCTTTCGGCGCGATCAAAAAGTTCATAGATTTGAAAATTTCAGATGGACCATCCCATCTATTCTACCATCAGTTGCCTATGCATCATATTCAATATTCACTGGGTGAATAACAGTTATACTATCTATCAGAATCTAGAATAATGATACGTTGAAGTATCATGTCACTGAATGGAAGTTGTTTCACTGATGTTTTGCATTTTCTTTCTTTGATGGGCAGACTCCAATTCCTTTTAATATAATACCAGGGTTGTCCTAGTTGCTTCTACTCTCATCTTTTCCTAGCCTTGATGTTCATTTCTTATTGTTTTTCACTGTTTCTTCTAGTTATTTGAACTACTTTGCCTGCTGACTTGACAGCAGAACATTTCCTTGTCCATGGAGAATATGAAGCTCCCATCACAAAAAACCATGGCTAAGTAAGATACCTATTCAAGGCTTCCTTGAATCACTTATTGTGATATATCTCTCAGCATGTTCACTTTTCCTGTCACCTAGGATCCTCCCAGCCAGTGTTGCTAGGAGGCCTGTTTCATTCACATCATCGAGCATGAACAAGGCTGTTGTGTTCTTCAAAAATCTTCTTTATATCCATTTCTTATCTTCTATCAGCCTTCTCATAGATCTCCAA
Source organism: Onygenales sp. PD_10 (assembly GCA_032988465.1). Classification (NCBI taxonomy): domain Eukaryota; kingdom Fungi; phylum Ascomycota; class Eurotiomycetes; order Onygenales; species Onygenales sp. PD_10. Next base: position 96,514 of record JANTQH010000037.1, on the reverse strand, counting down.
CTCCGCTCACATATGCAGTCTGACTGCTAGCTTTCCTTATTTCAGATTCTACGTTCCACCCTCGACAACTCAAAACGCGCCCTACCAAGTATCCAAAATGGTGGCGTTGACCCGGCTCCTCCTCCCCAGCGCCCTCGCCGTTGCTGTTCAGGCACACATGCAACTATACTATCCGCCTCCATTCGCAGCAGAAAACAATCCCCACCGCACCGACCCCGCCGATCCATATCTCGATTACCCATACAACTGCTGCGGTAGAACGACCGTATTCCCCTGCAAAGGCTACCTCCGCCTCCTCGGGACCCCGCAAGGCGCGCCTGTGGCGAGCTGGGAAGCAGGCTCCGTGCAGAACTTCAGCCTGACTGGCACCGGCAATCATTACGGCGGCTCCTGTCAGGTAGGCTTCAGCACCGACCAAGGCAAGACATGGAAGGTCGCTCGCAGCTACGAGGGCGACTGTCCGCATCGGCATGGCGGGACAGATCCGGTGCAGCAGACGTTCGACTTCACCGTCCCCGATGATATCCCCGCGGGAGACCAGATCTTCGCGTGGACGTGGATTAATCGGGAGCAAGAGTTTTCTATGCTCTGCTCGTCTGTCACTATCACGAAAAAGAAAGACATAAACACCACGTTTATTCCACGGGTACCATGTGGGAAGGCGGTGAATACCACGGGTCTGAAAAATTTGACTGCCCGTGGCATCGTACACGGACACGACCAGCTTCCAAACATACCAGGCCTGCTGCCTATGAGTAACCAGTCAGACCCGAAGCCCTCAACCGCAGCAAACATCATGAACACTCGCCCCCAACTCCCAGACGAACCAGGCCTGCCATCCCGGTCCCGGGCGCGGTCCTGGGTGCCCCCGCATGGTCGTCGCCATCTAGGCGCGCGCCCGAACGAGTCGAAACCTCTCATTTCTAACAATTCAACCAACACCACGGCTCCCCCAACTAGCCGTCGTGCCGTGGCGTTTAATGACCGGCCTAGCTTCCTGTTTGCGAACCTGGGCAACGGGTGCATGACGCCCAAGACGGACTATGAGCTCAAATACCCGCATCCGGGACCCGATGTGGCCGGGGGCGATGGGGAGTATAAGCTTAAATTGCCGATGGGGGCGGGGAATTGTACTATGGGGTAAGAATTTGGCTGGAGGTCGGTATGGGGATTGATTTGATGGCCCGCTGGGTATGGATGGCGGATTTCGGTGGGTTACTGTTTTGCTTCTTGTATTGGGTTGGACTTTGTTGATATGCCATGTGTTGGACTTGAATGATCCTCACGTTGCTGGGTTATTTGTATCCGATTATTTTCTTGTCTATTGCTGCTTGGATGTTCTTACCTTCTGCCCCTGCCCCTGAGCCGGAGTTTGTATGTGGCTGCCCGAGCAGTTGGCGCTACCACCCCCCCCCCTGCCCAAGTTGGTTAAATTAGCGAGCCCCTGAGATGGTCGACCTCACCTCATCTCACAGATCCATTTGGCCTTCTTCTTCTTCTTCTTCTTCTTACATGCTACACTATCTCGAGCCGATTTAACAGTTATACTTCCACCCCACAGTCAACCTAGACTTCCATGATTATTGACAGACATCCAGATGAGCACCTTAGCAACCACCAGCAGACATTAATTTTATGAGAAACAGCATCCCAAACTGCTTTTTTTGTCGTACGATCCTGACGATTACCAGTCTGATCTGCCCGTGATCATGGAGCAACCACCGCATCACATTCTCGGCCACCCAGCGGAAGTTCTGTTAGCCATCCTTGAGCAGTTGCGCCACGACAAACGCACCCTTTGCAATCTCGGCCTTGTGTGCAAGATCTTCAGGGATCTCACTCTCCCTGTCCTCCTCAGCACAGTTGACCTCAGCTTCCATAACTCCGGCCGCGTGCTGACCGCAAAATACAGCCCCCTAACCCTTCTTCCCCGTCAGCACTTATTTCTACGGTTGATAAGCAGCCGTCCGGATCTCGCTTCGTACGTCAAATCCTTCACATGGACTCTACTTTGGATTGGCGACAAAGGCAGTGAGGACAGTCATATCAATGCCAATGAGTTGTGGGACGTCTTCAGCCATCTCACCAATGTCCGCCAACTAGACCTAGCATCGCTACATTGTGGTTCTCAAAATTATTACGTCCACAACCCTCCGCCGCGGCTTTTCCCTGCTGTAACCCATCTTCGACTGGTTGGGTGGATGCACCGCGGCCTTGTCAACGCCATTGTCACCTCGTTGAATCCAACTGCACTGCGAGCTCTCGACCTCCATTATCTGCAAGATGAGGGCTCGTTCCCCGACGGCAATCCTATCAGTAAGAAACTAGCATGGGCCCATGCCCGCGATGCCCGTAGAGGCGACTTCAGCGGTATCATGATCTCTCGGGTCTCGATAAGTGAGGAGCTCTACCAGCGTCAGCGAACGGGCTCCGCATGGATATTCCCCGGGCCGATGTGGACGCCTCTCCATCACCTCTCGACCTCCCGTTGCACGACACTTACTACCCTTGAACTCAGGATAATACCCTTAGTTTCCGTCCTCGATACCCCTAACTACTTTAGATATTTCGATGAAGTAGCGAAACTCCTCTCGACTGTCAGCACGACATTACAGACGCTGATCATTCTCTTTGCCGATAGCCACACCAACGTCGGGCTATCTTATAAAAGCGCATTCCACATGTGCTATTCACGGGCTCAAGGGTTCTCCGTCGTCAACATGGCCGACGACTTCCTACGCACGATTCTCCCAGGCCTCGTATCTGCTGATTTTCCCGCACTTACCTCTGCAACCATACAAGGATTTCACATGCTTTACCACCCAAGGCTAGTGGATGCACAGAAGAGGGCGTTTAAGGGCCTTGACCAGCTCAATAGGGATCCCCTATTCGTTCCTCTCCCGAAATTCAGAATTGAGTCGGCCTCACTTTATTGGGGAAATTCCTGCCCTCCGGACGATGCCGCGCTGGCGGAACATCTCAAGGTCGTTGAACAAAGTTGATCATACCATTGTGGGACAGACGGATCTTTTCCGCCGCAAGAGTTCATTCCTATATCTCTTTTCTTTTCCAAGGTCTGTCATTCAGTCGGTTGAGCGGAGTTCTACGGCATTATTAAGGTTCCTATGTTGCTTGGTTGAGAATACTCTTACTTTCAGTTCTCTACGTCGTGTTTGTTTGCTTGGCGAGGGATTTCGGGTGTGTCACGAAGGGTTGAACACGGCGGTTGAAAGCACGGCATGTTAAGGCTATGAGGAAGGCAGTTCAATTATAGTAATACACTAGATGGATTGTTGGATGGTGTCATCGGCAAGGGATTAATACAACCAAACCTTCATTTCGTTTCTAGAATCTGGGTGTTCGGCGAAACTGGCTATTCCCATTCCCCATACATGCAATGGGGTCGGTCTAGATATTCAGGGCTAACTACGGTACTTCACATCAGTGCGAAGGAAGTCGGGGTCTCTTAACAAACTAATATAATAGGGGCACTACCATACATATCCCATCTTGTAGATTTTTCAGCCTCTCTTAGCTCAGGTAGTTATCTATTCCATCCATCTGGCTACATACAGACCTACGACCAAGGAAACCTACGCTCACAGTAACGGTAACAACTCACTGTACGTGCGGTACCTGCCCATGCCAGAAAATAAATCGTGGATTAGATCCTCCACAATCTCTCTCTATTGTTATTTACTAAGTTTTCCTCATGAAAACCTCATCATCTGCCTCCTCGTAAATAATTAATCTGCTCTATAGCTGCGGATTAAATCCTCCAGAATCTCTCCTCCGTTGCTATTATGTTCCTCTTCATAAAAATTTCACTATCTGCTTCCTCGTGAAGCATCAATCTACCCTCTGAGTCCAGCATTCTCGCCGGCATGACATCGCGCAGATACTGTTTATCAACAGCTGGCACATGCTGAGGCCAAGAGGGTATGGTCACCGGGACATACGGAGCGTAGGGGTTGTTGACGCCATCCCAGTCAGTGGGAGGAATATGTTTCCCATTCCTTCGCATCCCAATGCTCAACTTGAAGTTGAATGCCTCCGGCATTGACTCAACGATGGATGCAAGAATTGCATAGCGGATTGGGTCTGGATCCTTTGGATCAGGGATACAGTGAAGTTCCCATGATTGTCTGCTCTGAAACCAAAAGTACTCCACTTCATACTGGACCAAAGCAAACATGGTTATCCCGCCCATGAAGGCCTCGTACATCCGATAAAGAGACCGCAGCGGAGTGTCGCGAGACCGCCAGACGGGGATGCACTGGAGGTTTTTGATATCCTCATCACAGCGTCGATTTCAGCACAGATCTGGGTCTTCTGCCAGGGCTAGCGGCGACAGGGGTTCAGGAAGAGGATATTTCCAGGCTAAGGAGGGAGTGGGCATGCAAAGGCGGAGGAACGCGGCATACGGGCGTTTATGATGGTGGCGAAGACGGCGGATAGACCCGCGAAATTGGAGCGGGGTGCGATAGCGCTTGATCCGGGATCATTTGCGTATCCACCAAGGCACCTTGAGGCGAGGGCGCCTGGGGCGGTCAGACATGGCGGGAATCACAGAGTATTTAAGAGGAATATAGCGGAGAGACTCCCCTCTTCTGCAAAGGAGGAGGTTGGTTCCTGGGCCAAGATACACTGAATCACGTGATAGAATACCTCCAACGCCCAACCGCAACGTCAACAGTGGAGGTTACGGTTTTTTCCGTACTAAATTGAAAAGGCCTTAAACCCAATCTTCAGCTCCGGAGCCTTTCCACTGGCGATTTGTTGAAATATAGTAAGTAGCCCAGCAAACACTCTGGGCGACATATCCAGTTCACAAAAAGACCATCAAGCTACCACGCCATCAAGCCAGCCACCGATTTTCAAAGAGACGATGCGCCCTATTTCCGCAGAGCCATCACTTCTCACACACACCTCTTCCATGTCACGAAGTATCTGATCCATATATTCCCCAGCGGCGCTAAGTGCAATAATGATAGCAATTGCATGATGAAGGGCAAGTAGTCTTGCAGAGGGTGGATCAATTGTATGGTTTGGTGAGAGAAGTAGGGTTCTTGTAACTGGAAGATTGTAGAGTTGGGAGAGCACCCGGCTGGATGAATGTATTGTATAAGTATTTTGAGGGTGGTTTGATGAATCCATGGCTTCAAAAGAGATCTCAAAAAGACCGAATTGGGTATGAGCACTTTTTGACAAGGTGATAGCATTGGTTGGGTGATCAATATTTGACCCTTCAATCAAAGGAATGACACCTGGGTCAAACATGCTGAGGACTGAAAGGGCGGTTTTTTTAGATTCACTCTAATAGTTGAAAAGAAGTTAGTTAGAAGATGGCAACACCGCATTTCATAGTAATATTAGGTGGGTGCAAAAGATGTGAAATATTCAATGAGAAAGGTTCGCAACATACCAACTGCAGCTCTCCATCAACAAACTCTGCTGACATTATGGAATGGGGTATAATGTGCGCAACCTCAAGTTCATCAATATCACCTCGTCTGAAACTCAGTGGCTGATCATCGTCATCCTTTGGATTCGCATGACGCCGCTCCCTGATCTTAGCTTCATGTAGATTGAATGCCCGTGTGACTACACATCGGTTATGGTCTCGAATTAAACAATCACGGCGAAGAGTTGACAGTCTTGCAGATGTTCCAACAACATTCCCAAGTGAAGGAGCTGATAATGCAGCTGGGGTTGGCTGTGGAGTCTTTGACCCTGCCGCCCTCACTACACATGGGCCAAGTCAGTAAGAATATCACACACGAAGAACCAGATGGATGTGATTCACATACATGGCAGGAAAAAGTTTTGGAAAAGGTATTCTGCAAATGAATCCACTACCCCTTCTGCCTCTCTTTTTAGAGATGGTGAGGCGGTCTGGCCATTGAAGCCATGAAAATGTGATAGACCATGCTCAAAGGTTGGCGGTCCGTTTTTGTTTGGGATATCATTATCAATAAAGATAAAGAATTGCTTTAAAAACGTATCCTTTGACTGGGAATGCTCATATGTCAGGTGCACCAGGGTGACAGTCTTGTAGGGGCTGTTTCTCTGCAGAGGTTCACAGTGCTCCATCAGCTGACCAAAGATGATCTTGGCATTCGCTCGTTCTGAAGCAGTCAAAGGCGGGAGAGAAAAGTCGAGCGTTTGTTCCAGTGATGCCTGGTGGCGATGGTGAGCGGCAGGCTGGCCCCGCACACCAGGGGGGAGCTGGAAGGTATCATATGGCATGTTTTGTTTGGCCGGGCTCTTTGAAGGCGCACGGTAGGCTTCAAGTTGTAAAGTGGTTGATGCAATCTAATGCTGCAATGAAGGCTGTGAAGTTTATATCAAAGATTGGATACTATTTATGGCACTCCGTCATGCGGTCACGTGGATTCTCAAGGGGCAAGGTTAAGTTGAGATTTCTCTCCAGGGACACGAAAAATTTATCTGACTGCGTTCAACGAATAAACGAGTCTTCCGCTGGGTAAGGGAGGTAAATAGCTTAGACAACTCTGCTGTTCTCTTCCGTCCCCCAGTCAATCACAGTCCGCTAACCGGCTAGTTAACTAAATCCTCGCGTTGGATTAATAATCGGTCATTATCAAGCACGGAATGCCTGTCGCAGGACGGACAAAAATACTAATAAATGGAAGAAATGGCATCAGACCAAATGATGCTGACAGACTGCAGAATATGCCAGCCACAGTCCACCCGGATTCACTCCCAAATCATAGCCGATGGATTGCGCCTCTGTTTCTACGAACAGTGCGAAGAGAGGCTGGAAGGTCGAGGGCGACCCAGACTCTGCGCCAAAGAGACTGCGGAATGATGCATGCTGCTATCAAGAACAAGCACAGTGTGCAGGTGGCAATGGAGCAGCTCTATCAAACCCGAAGCCAACTGGGTTAACGCCCATGTGGGTGACCAAGGACAAGTCCGGCCGGCTGAAGCTGGTATCAGAGCATATCCCCGGCACGCGAGACTGGCGCAGTAAGCCTTCATTCAACCCGCCTCCCAGGCGCTTAGACTAATCTACAATGAACTATGCTAATCCATCAAACAGTGGGCGACCCAAACATGGACATCTGCTACGTGTGCAAGATGAAAAACAACCTCTTCGGCTGCAAGACATGCATGCGATCATGCCATGCTATCTGCCTCACGCCGCCGAGGAAGGACTCGGACGTGCCGTCTCCGTTCCACTGCGCGCACTGCATTGAGAAGAACTGGCATACCAACCCGCCAGTTCATATCCTGCCGCTGTCCGTAGTGGCATCGCCGCAGCTACTTTCTGCACTTGGCTGTTTGGGAGAGCGCCCGAGTGCTGTTGAGACTTGTCCCGGTTCGTATGATACTGCCCCATCCACAAGGCACTATACGAAGACCTGTGAACGGTACACGGTGTCCAGAGAAGTGCCGGTTTCGCCTACGACGGTAGTCTCCTCATCGAGCAGCCACCACGACCGGAGCAAAAGTCGAAGCGCAGCATTCCAAGACAGGATCCCAGGTGCGCTCAGCCAGCATGAACCCTGCCAGCAATCCCCCGAATTCCGGGAGCATATGGATCGCGGCCGTCTCGAATGCCCCGCAGCCTCAGGACCGGGACGGCGTTCACGCTACCAAACGATCTCCAAACAGGTCGACGACGCGCTCTCGATCATATACCGCGAGCTAGAGATGGGAGCAGATTTCCAATCGCGGATACGTGACCTGCAGGCCCGGGTCAGCTTTCTCGAGCAGGAGCTGAACATTACCAAGGGCAAGGCAGCGCTGTCGCGCCAGGAGGTAGCGTCGGAATATATTCCTGAGTTAAAGTGTTTGCAGGCCGGGCTGTGTATGGAGAAGGAGACTAATGCGAGGCTTGTCGAGGAGAATAATCGGCTCAAGAGGAGGGTGGAGGAGTTGGCTGTGGCGGATCATTCGGGGGAGTTGGAGGAGTGGAAGAGAAGGTTAAGAGAGTTTGTTAATACGGACACTTGAGGGGGAGTGAGCCATATTGGAGGATTGTTTTCTGTGGCATTACTCTGCTCTACTAATGTTTTCTCTTTTATGCTAGGGTTGTTTTACGATAGGAGTTCTAGATCTATTATACACAATCGCTCTTTAGCACACCGCCAGAATCAAAACCAGCCATACTACACATGCTCCTCAAGAAAGCCATAGCAGATAAAGATACAGCATAAAATAATCAAGAGAGCTCTTATATGTAAAACGCAACGGAGTCGATATATTTCTACATGGTGGGGTGTCGTGTTCTCGTTCCTGACTCATCCATCCTCGCGCATCCAAAAGTCCGCCCCTCACCTCAAAAAAAAACTTCCTCTTTTTCTTCTCTGGAGTCAATCCCGCCAACTCCGCCATCCCCGCCTCCCTGCCCGCGCATATCCCTTCACAATGGCGTCCGCAGCCGGCGAATCTCCCATCGAGCCTCACAAGGTCTTCGACACTATCCTGTGAGTCCCGCGCCCGCCGCAATGGCTGGTGCTTGCGCTAATCTCTCTTCCCCGACAATACCAGTGTGCTCGACTTTGGCTCCCAATACACCCACCTTATCACCCGCCGGCTCCGCGAGCTCAATGTCTACTCTGAGATGCTGCCATGCACTCAGAAGCTCGCTGATCTGACATGGAAGCCGAAGGGCATTATCCTGTCCGGCAGCCCCTACTCGGTCTATGAGGCCGGTGCCCCTCACGTCGACCCAGGTGAGCCATTATCGCCCGTACAGATAGCAGCCGGCACTGCTAACACGGCCTACAGCTGTATTTGAACTGGGCGTCCCCGTTCTCGGTATATGCTATGGCCTACAAATGCTCGCGTGGACCTACGGGAAGGACGGAGTCTCCGCCGGCGACAAGAGAGAGTACGGACACGCATACCTGACCGTGGCAAGACACCCAGGACAGTCATCGCACATTGATGAGCTGTTCCAGGGCCTCGAGGGCGACCTTGAGGTCTGGATGTCGCACGGAGACAAGCTCTCGAAGCTCCCCGAACAATTCGTGACCATCGCCACCACGCCCAATGCGCCTTTTGCCGGCATCGCGCACACCGAGAAACCCTTCTACGGCATCCAGTTCCACCCCGAGCTCACACATACTCCTCGCGGAAAGGACATGCTAAAGAACTTCGCGATCAATATCGTGAAGGCTGAGCAGAAGTGGACAATGGGCGAATTCGTCAGCCAGGAAATCGAGCGCATTCGAAAACTGGTTGGTCCCAAGGGGCAGGTCATTGGAGCTGTCAGCGGAGGTGTCGACTCGACTGTTGCTGCCAAGCTGATGCAGAATGCAATTGGAGATCGATTCCACGCTGTGCTCGTTGATAATGGTGTCCTTCGTTTGAACGAGGCTGCCATCGTCAAGGAGACGCTGACCAAGCATCTGGGCGTCAACCTGACTGTTATTGATGCTAGTGAGCGCTTCCTCGGCAAGCTGAAGGGCGTCAAGGATGACCCAGAGAAGAAGCGGAAGATCATCGGTAACACGTTCATCGAGGTCTTCCAGGAGGAAGCCAAGAAGATCGCTGAGGCTGCGCGTGGATCGGCCAATGAGGGCGAGATTGAGTGGCTCCTTCAGGGCACGTTGTACCCCGATGTGATCGAGAGTATCTCGTTCAAGGGACCTAGCGCGACTATCAAGACTCACCACAACGTTGGTGGTCTGCTTGAAGGCATGCACCTCAAGCTGATCGAGCCCCTCCGCGAACTGTTCAAGGACGAAGTCCGCCAGCTGGGTATGCAGCTCGGCATTTCAGAGGAGCTTGTCTGGCGCCACCCTTTCCCTGGCCCCGGCATTGCCATCCGTATCCTCGGAGAAGTCACCCCAGTAAGTTTATCCACATAGAGGTCTACTCAGAAAACCAGTTGCTAATAATTTAACAGGAACAAGTCCGCATCGCCCGGGAAGCAGACCACATCTTCATTGAAGAAATCAAAGCCGCCGGTCTCTACCGGAACATCAGCCAGGCATTTGCCGCTCTTCTCCCCGTCAAGGCCGTGGGAGTCATGGGCGACAAGCGCGTGCACGACCAGGTCATTGCTCTTCGGGCGGTGGAAACCACCGATTTCATGACTGCCGACTGGTATCCGTTTGACGGCGAGTTCCTCAAGAAGGTCAGCCGAAGAATCGTAAACGAGGTCCAGGGCGTGTGTCGGGTTGTTTATGACAGTGAGTGCTTCCTCTTACTTTCACTCTACTGTACAGTTTGCTTACAATTACATTACCAGTCACGAGCAAGCCTCCCGGCACCATTGAGATGGAGTAGATGGGCAATAATACGCCCGCACGGACGGCGCATGGGGGGTGGGGTTATATGATGAATCAAATATGGCGGTATATGAATATAATATGAATCAAAAGTCAAAAAGTTTTTGGCCTTTGCGGGGGAAACAAGTATAGACGAGCGCATATCTCTGACGGGAAAGCATTTATGAGAAAATAGATGTCTTTGGCGTTTTCTGTGTATGGATTTTCTCCTATTTTCTTGGGTAACAGAAAGGTTCTGTTGAACTAAATAATCAATTTTTTGCCCTTTTTATATATTTTTCGTGGGAGGGCAGAATGCTGCGTGGGAAGGAGGTCATGATTGACACTTTGTTCAACAGGGTGAAATGAAATGCTCAACACCCCAAATAATGTATCCATATATTATGCTAGAATAGAATAAAATAAAATCGAATAACGTATCCAAACCTCAATTCCATCTCCAGCACCCATTTCACTTCCAAGATAGTGATATCACGTGATATAGCTACAATATGGATTACATAATCGGGCAATGTCTCCGGCAACGACTCGTCATCAACGGAAGATTCAATCCAACTCTTGCGCCGCGACATTGAACTCCCCAAAAGCAAAACTATGAGTGGCTGTCGTTGTTGCTATCTACATGGACTCTCGCAACAGTGCTAGTTGATACATTCCAAGACGCCCGCGGCTCGCCCTGTGACTACACCAAACCCTCCCGCGGATCCCGCACCCCCGCCGCCACCATGAGCGGATTGCGTGGAATGGTGAAGGATGGCTGGCATCCCAAGGGAAAAGATGGCAGCAAAGAGAGCTGGCGAGGAGATTTCAAGGGCATCAACCAAGTTGTACGTTTGCTCTCGTCCCCGCCTTTGCCCGCATAGGTACAAACCGCGGTATCTGACCTCAGTCTAGGCTGGATGGGTAGGCAAGGGGAAGAGCGGAAGCACCGCTGACCGAGGCGATCATGTCTCTCGGCCATTATCCTCTCTCAAAGACCCCTCGTCCTTCCCTCCTCCACCGAAACATATAAACCGGGCTGGTGGCGCAGCGTCAAGCCCCCATACGGTAACTTCAAGCAGCGGAGGAGGTTTAGGATCAGCGTTGACAGCTGCCCAGATCCAATCGTTACAGGAAGAGGAACAGGCGCAACGGGAGGCGGAGGAGGCGGAAGCGGAACGGGCGAGGAACGCCCCCCCGCCTGTGCCGTATAGAGCAAACACCACTGGCTTGACTACCGAACAGTTTCTTCCTCCCCCCGTTCGCCGAAGCAACACCACCTCAGATCCTCTGGAGGAGACAAGGTCGAGGCCCGTGCCCAAACCAAAACCATCTTTGCCCCCAAGATTACCGCCCCGAGGCGCCACGCGGCCCTCGTCGACGCCCTCACCACCCCCTGCGTATGAAGCTGTTCCAAATCGCCTGGTTCCTCCAATGAACCAGGGCGCGGTCAGTCGCTTGAGTAATGCGGGTGTCTCGGTCCCAAGCCTTGGTATTAGCAACGGCAACGCCGCTGAGAGACCGGCGTTGTCTCCGCAGAACGAGCTGCAGTCCCGATTTGCTAGGATGAACACTTCCTCTCCAACATCAGTATCAACGTCGCCTACTAGGCCGACTCCAACCGAGGGCACCACAATGCAACAAAAGCAACAAGCATTGCGCACAGCGCATTCATTCAGTCGCGACCCGACGTCAGTATCAAGAAGTGATGCGCGCAGCGCAGCATCCACAGCAAGAAACTTCCGGGAACGGCACAGCGACCAAATCGAGTCGGGAAGGAAGAAACTCAGTGAAATGAATCAGAAGTATGGCATTACGAAACGAATCAATGATTTTATAGAAGACCAAAAGTCACCGGCATATGCAGATCCGCAGCCTCCACCACACCCACCCACCCACCATGATTCAGTCCACAGTCCCCAGTCTCCGGCGGCTAATCCTTATAATAATAATAGACCAGACCTAGAAGCGCTAAACAAGCGTAAACCCCCTCCCCCCCCGCCCCCGCCAAAGAAGCCGAGCATTCAGGCTTCTCCCGTTGGTGGTGCCCACGGTCCTTCCCCTCCTCCCCCTTTACCCCTTGGGACCAAGCCGCGCTGAAACATCCGCGTCTAGCCCCGCAGCTGTGATATCTGGGGATTCACACTGTGCTGTGGGGGGTCCCGGATTTGATGCTTTTCTCAAAGGCACCATTTCTGTGACCATAACTATGGGGCATGTTATGAACGCATGAAGCATCCCTTAACGATGTTTCTTTCTTTGATTTCCTTTTCATTCACGTTTGATATGAATTCGCCGTGACAGACGGCCGTTTCGTTCCCCCACCTTGTGTTGCCCACCAATCATCCCTTTGTTAGCAGTTTCAATAGTGGTCTTCATCATGATATGTCTGGGCATTGCTTCGGGTATTGCTCTCTTTGCCGTTTATTTTGCTCCTTTTTCGGCGCGAGGGTGCGGACTGGTTAGGTTAGTGACGGGATATTTGGACACGAAGGGAATAATTGCTGTTTTGGGGCACTTTTGTTTTATATTATAAGTGCAGTTTGCTTGTTTCTCACCATAGGTTCCACACCTTTCTTCACTGGCCGTTCCATTATTGCACAGAGGCATTGGGTGTTCTGTCATGTTATTTCCCTCTCTTTCTTGAATCGAATTTGGATCTTGCGCCGGGTGTATAAATACCCCCTGCCTACCTTCTTCCTCTCCAGCTTCATCCCCCTCTCCAAACCCACCAAACCACCACTTCATCACACACAGATATACATACCTCCCTCAAACTCACCTACATACAACCTTGCAATGCTCCAAACCCCCCGCCCCCTCCCCCCCCGCTCTCGCTCACCCCCAACCACCCCGCCCCCGCCACCCGCACCCCCCCCTCCAACCCCCGCGAAAACATGCTCGCACCCACCCACATCCCCCTCTCCCTATCCACCCAATGGTTCACAAACACCCAGGCGCCAACGTTCCCTTACCCGGCCCTGCGCGCCCTCCCCACCCCGATCCGCAACCACGCCTACACATACGAGTGCATCGCCGCCTCCACACCACCCGGCAGCAAGAACTGGACCTTCATCGGCGTCCTGCAGTGGGCCGTTGGCGACGGCCGCGCCGCGACGAAGGTGAAAATTACCTGGAACAGCGCGAGGGCGGGCCAGGCGAGGGGGGAGCAGAAGGTTATCATGCTGCCGAGGGCAAGGGGGAGTGGGAATAGTAGTGGTGGTGATGGGACGCAGAGGGTTCTAAGTCCCGACGAGCTGGAGGCTGCGGCGGCGCGGTATGGGCGGTATATTGTTGATTTCTGCCGGGGGAAGCTGGGGCAGGTTGTTGGGGATGGGGAGTGTTGGACGCTTGGTGTGCGGGCGATTGAGGCGGCGGGGGAGTGCGCGGTGGCGGATGGGCTCAAGCCGCCGAGGAGGACGGTGGGGAGGGTGCATGGGCAGATTGTGCTGGATTATGGGCGTGGTGATGGGGTCGGGGTTAAGGAGGTGCTGGGGGGAGCGGAGGTGCGGCCGGGGGATGTTTTGGAGTTTGTCGATGCGAGGTTTGTTACGGAGGAGAGGGTGTTGGTTGAGGGGGGGTGGAGGGTTGGGAGGCGGACGGTTAGTATGGGGAAGCATACGGCTGTTGTGGAGGGGGTGGGGGTGGGGGAGGAGGGGGATGTTCTGGAGGTGTTTGAGCAGAATGGGGCTGGGAGGTTTGTGGAGCGGAAGGTGTATAAGCTCCGCGAGATGCAGGGGGGCCGGTTGAGGGTATATCGGGCTGTGGGGGAGGAGAAGGGGGCCGGAGGAGGGGGGGAGTTTGTGTTGACTGGGGTGGTGTGTGATACTTGGTGATTGGATTGTATTTCTTCATGATGAGAAGAAGGGGATTCTCTTTTCGTTGTTCTTGGATTCAGAGTCATGTCTTCATTGGAACTGGATGGGGGCTGTGTTCTACCACGAGTAGAACATTAATAGTGATATTATTATATCAGTCGAGATAGTTAGGTTAGAGCCGTGCAATGCAACAAGTCCGAATAGACCGCGAAACACAAGATGAATGTATGCCGAGTGCAGTGCGTATAGATGCCCAATCTCTGTCAAACCCCAGAAGCAGCACGCTGTCCAACATCTCTCGACATCAGTAAGCGGCATATCAAGTCTATATCAAGATCTCCTCTGACGTCGATGGCTCGCTGTATCTGCAGCCTCATCACATGCGGTGGCGGCCAACACCGAGGAACACCAACCGCCGGAAAGGCAAAAAAAAAAAACCAAGTTACAACGGGTTCTCGGTCCCCAACAAGTTTCAAAATCGGGGCTCAACAAAACGGGGTGGCACGGCGCAGAGGATGGTCGGAGAATGGCGATAGAATAGTATATTGGCTGCCATAGTAGACAGATATTCTGCGTCGAACTTCATCTTGTCGACAAAACAATCGAATCTCGCATTGACTTTTGAGCAGCAATTAGGGCTTGTCCGTTTTAGGAAGTTAGGGCTCAGGCCAGCCCTAAACACTGCTGAGTCATGCGCACGTGATAATTTACCTAGACTGACCAATCAGGAAGGCGGTCAGGTGGGTCCCGTGACCTGAGGCTGAGGCGGGCGGCAAAACCGCTCGACGCTAGCCCAATTAGGAAACACAAAATTCAACAAAAAAACATCCAAGACTCCGACACCGACGTCCATCGTCAACCTCCGCATCACCATCCCGCTCTGCAGCAATGAACAGCCGTCAATCGCTAACTCTAGGTAATGCTGCACGCGTCGCAGCTCCCAGAATGCCTCAATCCAAGCTGCAGATGTCGCCCAGCACTGCATCGCGCACTGCGGTGGCTGCCGTCCACTACCCCTCCACGCACCCGCAGCAGCAGAGCCAAGCTCTGGACTATCTCGGGATCCGCTCTGGCTGGAGAAAATAATAAGCCTCTGCTGTCCCAACAATCCACCCGCCCAGGCGCGTTTCTCCGCCATTTCTGTGGCTTGAAAGTTGAGACCCAAGAGTCGTGGATCTTGTACGAACTCTGGTCCCTGCGCCCATCGGCTTCTTGATCTGTTTATCTGTGCTTTTTCTTTTTCTTTTTTTTTTTTTTCGAGTTGACCAGCTTCGACTATTTCTCTTCTTGTTTTTTACTCTCTCCTCTCTTCTTCTGGGTTTGCTTGCTCAGTCTGCGCTTGTGTAGATCAGAGTTCAACCAGTTCCAATTGACCTTCGAGGTGCCAAGTTATGATGATTTAATCATAACATCATAAGAAACTCAGTTTTTTCCCACTTGATCCGGCCCTGCGCAAACAACTTCCTCTTCTGCACAAGCAGATCTGAGCCGTATATTTACGCTCCGTCCCGTCTTGTGCCATTCGCCTCGTCTACACTTCTCCCAATCCCGCAACAATGAGCGCAAGACCCGATGTTGCTGGTGTCCATGCCAGCATCCCCCCCGCCTCGTTCTTCCAATTCCCGCCTGCCGCTCTCCCTGCCACCCTCCCTCCGCCCACTGTGACGACGCCAACATGGCAGCAGCCATTCAACATCCCCACGGATCTCTTCCACAAGGCGCTGGAGCCACAGGTGCCCATCACTATTGGTGCAGTCTATGCCACCACCGTCGTCCTGCTCAACCGCATCAACAAGAAGAGAGGCTACAAGCCATGGGCTATTAGTAAAACAAGGGCCTTCCACCTCTTCGTCATCCTCCACAATGTTATCCTTACCATCTACTCCGCCTGGACATTTGTTGGTATGGCGCAGGCTTTCTATCAATCGTGGCCCGAACGTGCCGAGAAGTACAATGTCGTGCGCATCGTGGATGCGCTCTGCAAGATCAATGGACCCCGAGGTTTGGGAAATGCCGCCATCTATGACACAAAATCCGATAATTGGACCATGCTTAGCCCCGAGTTCCAGCTGGGCCCTGGAAATGTACCAGACTCCACCGATGTTGGCCGTCTCTGGAACAAGGGATTAGCTTTCTTCGGCTGGATCTTTTATCTCTCCAAGTTCTACGAGGTCCTCGACACTGCCATCATCCTTGCCAAGGGAAAGAAGAGCTCCACCCTCCAGACCTACCACCATACTGGCGCCATGATGTGTATGTGGGCTGGAATTAGATATATGGCTGCTCCTATCTGGATTTTCGCCTTGGTCAACTCGTTCATCCATTCCTTGATGGTAGGTGGTCTGTGTGCCGTGATTGGTAGATGCTCCAACTAACCTTATCCAGTATTTCTACTATACCTTGACTGCCCTCTCCATCCGGGTGCCAGTTTTTGTCAAGCGCACTTTGACCTCAATGCAAATCACCCAATTCCTCATCGGTACCACCTTGGCCGCCGCATATCTTTTCGTCTCGTACTCCATTCCAGTCGCCGTTCCCCATAACGTCGCCATGAACCCGCTGGCCTCTGCTATCCCCAACGCCGCTGCTGCTGCGCCTAACGACACCGCTGGAGGTATGGGCCCCTGGCTCAAAAAGCTTGCTCTCCGTGCAGCTGGAGCTGAGGGAGTAGCTGAAAACGTGCTCAATTCTAACGGAAAATTATTTGGTGTAGATGGAGGTCAAGCAGCGCAGGCCGTTCTCGGAAAGCAGGAAACACGGTATTCCCTAGAGCCCCGTACCTTCAGCTGCCTGGATACTAGTGGCCAAACCTTTGCCGTCTCGCTCAATGTCCTTTATCTCTTGCCTCTCACCTTCTTGTTCGTCCGTTTCTTTGTCCGATCCTACCTCCGCCGAACCGAAGGAGCCAAGCACCCAGTCGCCACCCACGTTGCCGAAAAGGCCGGCAGGGATGCGATTAAGGGTGTCACCCGCGAGATCAAGCACGCTGTCCTCGAAATGCAGAGCGACGAGAGTGCTCTCGAGTCGGAATCCGGAACCAGCACTCCCCACCCCGAGGCTTACGAGGCAAATGTCGATGACATCATGACATCCAAGCAACTGAAAGTTGAAAAGAAGACGGGTGCCATCACTGCCCACCCGAAAGGCGTCCAGGTCGAACCAAGCTCGAAATCCGGTATGTCCACACCCACCGACGAGAAGGCGTACGAGGCCAACGTGGAAAGAGTCATGAACAAGAAACAAAGAGGCGCCGCCCGGAAAGCCGCAGAAACAACCTCTCATCCGGTCGGTACCCAAGTGGCTTGTGGGAGCGGCCCATCCGGCACCCAAACTCCCCGAGATCCTGAAGGTTACGAAGCTAACGTTGAAGATATTATGACTAAAAGGCAGCAACACATAAATGAACAACCCGAACATTCCACCGCACCCGGAGTTGTCGTCGATGATAGCGGCACGTTTACACCTGAAAAGGGGTACGAGGCGTGTTTCGACGAGGTTCTAAGTGAGGATGAACAGAGGGCAGACGAGGCAACATTGCCGGAGCCGCATTAACAGCCGCAACCCCATGTGCCTCCGATGCCACGCCGTACATACATATATAGTCCGAATCGAATTACGGGGGGAAACGAGCAAAATGGAAACGTGTGAAAAGAACGACACGAAACGACGACCAATTTGTTTTTTTCTCAATATTACAGATGCATCAAGTCAGGTTTTTCAGAGCTGACCGGCGTTTACTAGGGGGGAGGCTGTATTTAATTAGCATTGGCTATTTTTGTTATTTCGTTACGTCCCTTCTATCCCTATCTTTATCTGGTGTCGCGATTTTTGAAAAGCGGGGTTTCCGGATATCATATCTCGAGCGGACGCAGCGCAGACCTTTTTGTCTTGGGTCGATCGATCGACACCTGGCAAGTTAGGTTTAACTTTCGCGATGACAATTTTGTGTGTTTAATTCCTATTTCTCGATCAATTTTGGATTTTTCGGCTTCTGGATCTGGGAAAGAATGTTGGAAATGAACGAAGGAGAGCGGACGGAACAACGATTTTTTTGGATAAATTCCTGTATATGTATTTCTAAAATCTGAGCTCTAATTTTCTTTTTCTATTTTCTATTTTTTTATTTCTTTCGCTACTCCGCCCTGGTTTAGAATTGGGGAGAGGGGTTCATCGGGATAGAAACCCAAAGGCAACCCACCATAGACTTGGCTGACAAGGAATAATAGGACGCAAAACATAAACAGCTCAAAGTCCATAGCATCATTGGATTCTTTTTTGTTCCCTTTTGCTGCCAAGGCCATCCCATCCGTTCCCCGAACCCATCGGAGTCCGCATTCGGACGCCGGGCACCTTCGGAATGCACGCCAATACGAACAACCGATGGAATAGCCCGCCTGGCAAGGAGGCTAGTGAGTCAAAATGATGAGTTGTTGAAATTAGGAGACAAACCATGCAAGAGACGATTCACTGTCGCAGCATGGCTGGGAGCCAAACAATCAACCGAGCCATTCAATCCTTGCAATCGTGCATCCAGGTGCAAAGGACGCAGTAAATACGGGGTAAAGTGAGATAGGGGGAAGGCGGAAGGAGGCTCAGAATGCTATTCTCTTCTCGCATTCTACAGCTATTAATAACGTGTGTCTCCAGGCATTGTCCCTCTGTTCTGCTAGAGTTAAAGCCATAAACAGCCCAACGAACAGGTAGTTACCAAATATATATCCGGGCACAACTTGGGTAGTTACTCGACATACCATCATCCCCTCCGCACTACGACAATGTCTGAAATCGACTCCATATTCTCCTCATACATCCAATCTGACCCCTCGTCCTTTCACGCCGCTGTTTTCCGCGCAGCAGACAAGGACGGTAAATCCTCCGATCCCCTAACTTCCATAACATCAACTAACGAATATCCAGGAAACATCCTCCACGCATCCAGCCATGGCAATACCCGCGTAGACGGTACAGGCCAGACGGTATCGGAGGATTCCATCTTCTGGACAGCGTCGATGGGCAAGTTGTTCACGGCGGTTGCGGTTATGGTTGTTGTCGAGCGGGGGTTGATTTCGCTGGAAGATGATGTTGGTGAGGTTGTGGACGCGCTGAAAGGACTGGAGATATTGAAGGGGTTTGGGGACGATGGTATTTATATCTCTTTCTTTGGTGTTTCTGTTGTTCAATTATACGAAGGATAGGGGGAGGGGGATTGCGGTTGGCTGATTTAGTTATTTGTGTCTGTGTGCATAGGAAAACCCATCCTCCAGAAGGCAGAGAAGAAACTCACGCTGCGCAACCTGCTGACGCACACGAGTGGGCTTGCGTATGATGTGGTCAGTGAGAATTTGCGTAAGTGGGATGCATATCATGGGAGAGATCCAAGCAAGTTGCAGGGGACATATGTAACTAATCCCCTGCTTTGAATTCCCCCTTTCCGGTGGCGCGAAAATACATGTTGACCATCGATCTAGGAACAATACCGCTACCCCCTCATCTTTGAACCAGGCGAGGACTGGGCATATGGGCCTGGCATTGACTGGGCCGGCCGCGTGGTAAGTTCCCGAACCCTTGCCCAACATCATTATACCCCTATCTAACAACCGCCGGCCCCAGGTCGAAACCCTAACCAACCAAACCCTCGAATCCTTCATGTCCACCGCCATCTTCTCCAAACTAAACCTAACAAGCACCACCTTCCACCCCGCCACCATCCCCACCTACCCCTCCCGCGCCGTGGAGCTGGCCGCCCGCTCCCCGTCAACCCCCAGCACCCTCTCCGCCATTCCAACCCCTTACCCAAACCCCGCCCGAGACTGCCTCGGCGGCATAGGCCTCTACTCCACGGCCCGCGATTACACGACCCTCCTCTCCACACTCCTCGCAGGCGGGGGTAGCGTGCTGAGGCCGGAAAGCGTGGATCAGCTTTTCAAGACGCAACTGGACGATGACGGGCCGATGAATAGGATCTTCAGCAAACCTGTCGGGCAGATGAATCGGATGCTGACCGCGGGGAAAGTGGTTAGTATGGGGTTGTCTGTTTGTGTTTGTCTTGATGAGGTGCCGGGGGGGCGGAGGGCGGGGTCGGTGAGTTGGGGCGGGTATACGAATACGTTTTGGGTAGGTTTATACTTTTGGAGTTTGATGCGTGTTAAATATTAACTGACTTTTTTTGTTGTTAGTGGCTTGATCGGGAGGCTGGGGTTTGCGGGACGCTGTTTTTTCAGTTGCTGCCGCCCGTGGATGGAGTGGTGATTGAGATTCTTGACAAGGTTGAGGCTGTTGTTTATAAAGGACTCGAAGGGTAGGTGAGCGAAGCGATAGGTGGAGGTAGATTAGGATCGTGCGTGAGCGGTATTAAAAGGCCTAGTCGAAGGGGATGAAGATGTTAGGGATACTTAGGACCGGCAAGGGGGAGTCTCCCGCAGAGATATATAGACTAGACCTCCATAGATATAAACAGATCAAACGATATATTGCTCGTATTAAACCGCTCAAACAATTAACCAGTTACCAGAAACACAATAAAATACCCCTTTCAAACCCTCGTGTCCTCCTCCGCACTCATAATCTGCACCTTAATAGCCCCCGTCTTAGGATCCGCCGCCGTCTGAAACGCCTCCAGCGCATTCTCCAGCGTAAACCGATGCGTAACCAGCTTCTTCATATCAATAACCCCATTCTGCACCAGCCGAATAGCCCTTGGCCACGTATTGCAGTAGCGGTACTGATACTGCAAATCGATCTCGAACGTGCTAACCCGCATGAAGGGGATCTTCATCTCGTTCTTGCCCACGCCAACAACAAACACCTTGCCGCCGAACTTGACGCTCCAAATCGCCGCCGCAACACTGCTCTCGACGCCCGTGCACTCGATCGCCAGCGACGGCCGCAGCGCATCGGGCCCGCTGCCCTTGCCGTCGTTCATCGCATTGATGATCCCCTCCGCCGTCTGCTCGGGCGAATCGCCCAATTGCACCTGATAAGTCCGCACGTCGGGAACCAGCTCCTTGGCAAACTTGAGCCGACCCGCATCGATATCCGTAATGACGATGGGCGTCGCGCCCGCCGCGCGCACACAGAGTAGAGTAATCAACCCAATCGGTCCAGCACCGGCAACCACAACGGCGTCACCGAGCCTCAGCCCGCTCCGCTCAACGGCGGCCAGCGCAACGCTGAGCGGCTCCAGCAGGGCGCCGTCTTCATAGCTCATGTTGCCGATCTTATGGCACCAGACGGCCGGGTGGTTGACGTAGCGGCGCAGCAGGCCGTCGACGGGCGGGGTGGAGAGGAAGCGCACGCGGTCGCACCCGTTGTAGCGGCCTGTCAGGCAGGGTTCGCATTCGTTGCAGATGATGTTGGGCTCGATGGCGACGCGGTCGCCGGGCTGCAGGCTGGTGACGGACGGGTGCACGGCGAGCACGGTGCCGGCGGACTCGTGGCCAAGGATGTGGTCGCCCGTCACGATCATGGGGCCGATGCAGCCGGCGTGCCAGAAGTGGACGTCAGAGCTGGGCGGGGGTTAGTATCGGTTGTTCTCCTTTATGACAGCGGGTGTTTCTAGAGGTGCGGGGTGTAAGTTTAGGTTTCGTACATACCCACAGATTCCGGTGCTTCGGACTTCAATGGTGACCTCGCCGGGTTGGAGGCCCTTGCCGGCCGCGACATCCTCAACGGCTGGTTGTGCTGGTGCCACCCACAGGTCGTGGTTGGGGTTGGTGTAGACACCGATATTGGCCTTGGAGGGGGCAGCCATCTCGGTCGTAGATCGTCGGTGGTAGATAGAACAGGTGTATTAGAGGTGTTTATGAGGGATACCAGGAAGAAATTGGAGAGAGTAGGACAAATTAGTATAGTGATTGTCTTCTACAACTGCACAACAGCGAACGCCAGCTTATATAGGGGGTGAGGGGGAGTGAGGGGCAGTTTCAACGGAGGAAATTTTCCAGACGAACCCCCCGCCCCACCGCGCGGAGGAAAACAGAGGGAAACACAGGATCCAACGGAGAAAAGACCGGGGCTGCAGGCTTCTAATGCAGGGTAATCATTGGATGCAATAGCGTGGGATAACCCAGTCGGCGACTCGGCGCAGAGCTGTAACTGTAAATCGAGGACGGATGCGTAGAAGGATGGGGAACGCCCGCAGAATTCGCCAACTCTCTCCACACAGCCGAAGCTTTGCCCCCCCCGCCCTATTTAGCCAGATATTGGCTCGGTGTGTGATTCGCTGTCGCCGCTCGGGATGGAGCCGTCGAGCAACTTGCGGCAGCTGGGCCGAGCCCAGAATCAAGCCCCGAAAACCTTTTTTATCCGCGTGGTCGAGAGCTTTCCGGGGTGTCTCGGCTCTTTCGGGGCGGTGGATTGACCGAAGCTATGGTTTATGCATGCGTTTCCTTCCACAGAGGAGGATGATTGGGGTCGACCAGTATACACAGCCAGCGACGGGAATTCAAATTCAACATGGGGATGCAGTATAGTCGCCGGTCTCGACCCAAATTCCCCCATTTGACTTCGATGGAGAATCGCTTGCCTCGACTCATCATCTCGCCCATCTGGCGCATGACTGCTTGTGGTGTGTGTGTTAGATGGACAGCCACATATTCGCCCGCAGCGTACAGGTTGGGCGAAACGTGGGATATCTCATAGAATGATGGCTGCTTGGCGGACTGCGATAGAATGAAATAATCCCTATACAGGGTGAGGATCTGTTTTGTGGCTTCCTTGAGCAACCGCTGCATGAGGTCTGAAATCTCCCCGTCCACAGAGGACGCGACTGTTCTGGCTTCGTTTTCACTCGTTCTCCCACCGCGAGATGACTTCCTTGAATGGATCTGCCGCATCAGAATCTCGATCTCCAAATCGTTAATGGTGAGCGCATCAAGGAAGTCAGTTACATCGACCGCCGACACGAGCAGAAGACCATTGTGCCCGCCTATAGATGGCAGCCCACCAAAAAGCATTAGGCGCGAGATTTCATTCTCGTCTTCATCGACTTCGGTGATGATATTGCTCGCCTGTCCTGGAGTACGCTCATTGTGCAGAAATAAGTCCTCCATGCCGAAGTCTTCGCCGCGCCATAGGTTATCTGAGGTATACAGTACACGATCACCTTGGGGAGTCGGCTTAACAATGAAGAATGTCTCAAAGTGGGCTAGGCTATCTATATTGGTATTGCCATCCAGGAAGTCCAGTAAGGGGTGCGATGCTTTGGGAGTTGAAACCGCGCTGTTGCTGGCCATTGGATTACCGCTAATCTGGGAAGGGAGAGGTCTTTGGAAGCTAGGAGATTTCAGATTGGGGACACCCTTTTTTCGCCGTAATGGTGTACGCTGGTCGGTAACTGTGTCGTCGGCTAGAAAGATGCTAAGGGTTGTCGGATTGTCTAGGGTGTATGGGGAGGGGAAATTCGCATCAAAATGTGTATCGCACGTCCTGCTCGAGGTCTGCTCATGATGTATAGAGGGTTGTTCTGCTGCCTCTAAACCGGTGCCTTTGGAAATTATGGAGATTGAATCTCTGCAGGAAGATATGCCGGTCTTGGAGCTACTTCGATTTGAGGAGGTTTCATTCACGTCGACTGTATGCTGGCTAGATCCGGATGCAGAGGCGGGGGCAACGAGTAGGTAAGATGACAGTGATGAAGAGCGAGAAGATCTAGAGCTTACTCGCCGGACCCGGGAAGCCTCTTTATGGTGGCGTGTCGAGTTAATCTTCTGGGCAAAAACACGAAGCAGCCCTTGCATAGCGGCCGTTGTCCATGGCAGCTGCTCTTGGGTTGCCGGATAGGGCTTGTCAAAACTTATCTGAGACATGATTGATTGTGGTCGTTTTCCAATGGCGGCTAGAAAAGTGAATATAGGTCAGTTATATAACTGCCTCGCACCTGTGCCAGATAAAGGGGCATAGAGATAAGTAAACAATGGCATTTTGCCATTGTTGAAGTCCGGTTGTGGAAAGCTTTGGAATAGGGAGTTGGTGAAAGGGCTTTCTCCTAGAACCACGATGCTGCTATTGAAAGAATCATTCTGCGATATATTTGGAAGGTCCCTGATATGCACATAATGCGCATAGTTCAAAAACAATGCCAAAAAGAACAAGTTTGATTATGATATTTGCTGAGTTATTTATGGGTAACTGCCAAAATTAAACCTCTGCTGACTTGAACAAAGATGCAATATCCAAAAGATCCACACTTCCATTTCTCAGCTTCCGAACACCCGTAAGCTTGATCTTGGAACGCGTATCAAAGGCTTATTGTAAGTCTGTTTCAGGGCGGCATTGAGGGTATATACGTTGAAGTGAATGCTGCCTTAGTTACGGCCAATAACGGGACTCGCGGCGCCCCTGTTTGCCTCTAAGGGCCCAACTCGGGAGAAGTCCATGGCCAAAGAATAGGTTTCTCAACTGTCATTAGTGCGCTGTCCCAACAGGTATCACGGCCAAGTCACGTATTACGCACCTTAAACTGCCATGAGCCCATATACAGAGACTGATCCTTGGCAGGTTAGGGTTCCCCCCCCCGCAAGTGGACCGCACAAGGGGAAACTTGAGCCATTCTACTCACAGTATGGCCACATAGCAAGGAAATAGAAGATGTGGCTGCATACTGAGCTCTACATCGGGAATGGAGCTCAGGGTAGCTGATAGCGGAGATAGTAGGTAAACTGATAGATGAAAGTAATGAGTAGGGCAGCCCGGTTGCGAACATCGAGGATGTCATGTTTGCATTTATAAGAGGCTGGAGAGAATAACTAATTTTTGAAGACCATTTTGGGTGCGCCAACTTGGTATATTGATGGTCTCAATCACGAATGGGCGCCATCAATTTGGGATACATACTTCTTGTGTTGCTTCCGCAGGCTGGTTTGGGGATGCTGAATTCAGTCGCAGGGGTCCCGAACAGGGAGGATGGTGAATGTAATAGATATCAATGCTTCAACCGGTTATTGATCTCGAATAACAAACTTCAGGCCCAACATCCAACAAAATGAAGAGAATGAGGTTGTTGAACAGCGGAGAAAGAGATGAAGTCAGCTTCACGTGACCGGGCATCACGTGATCTGGTCCCTGAAGTTCCCGACGCCAAAAATGAAGAATCTCAAGATTTGATCCTGACCAAGAGACCAGCCCATCGCATTCTCCGCCGCCGCCATTGAGAGCCCTCCGCCCGCCTAGGACCTCTCCCTTCCGCTCACTGTCCGTCTCTGCGTGGTTTGCTCGATAAACACCGTCCGGATGTCTGCCCCAGCATCCCGCGCCGTCCTGCGGCAATCCCGCTTCCTGGTCCGGAGACCCGCCGTCAGATCTGCCTCGACCACCTCTGAGGCTGCGTCCAAGGGCAAAGATGCCGCCGCTTCTGCTGCCACAAAGGCGTCCGAGGGCCTTTCCAAGGCCGCTGCCACTGCCGGCCCTGCTATCACAAGTGCCCTCGGGAGAGTCGGTGGTGCGCTCCGGAAAGTTGGTGGACGGACCGGCAGAGTTATCTCCTTCTTTGATTGTGAGACTCATGACCTTGTTATATGCTGTTTCTACCATGGATTGTTACATGGTTATGAAGACTAGGAGAATTGAGCAGTTGTAGGATAAGAGCTAACCTGACAACCTACAACACAGCCCTAAGAGCCCCCACGATTTACTACTCCAAGGTTGGCCTGGAGCTTTCCAAGATCGTCTTCCGCGGCCAGAATATGTCACCACCGTAAGTCTCTTCCATTGCGGAGACCTTGAGCACCCGCCAGCTAACTTCTGAACCAGCACCGTGGCCACCTTCCAGGCTTATTACCAGCCTCTCCTCAACTCCCTCCGCCAGCCATCCACCCTTTCCAAAGCCTTCAACCCAGACGCCATCCTCCCCAACATCAGAAGCATGAGCTGCAGACAATGGGCCCTTGTTGGTGTTACGACCGCGGAAGTTATCGGATTCTTCTCCGTCGGAGAGATCCTCGGCAGACTGAAGCTTGTAGGATACCGGGGAGAGCCCGCCCATGGCCATTAGACAGACGAAGCCTTTATTTACAATTCTGCAACATATATTTCCCTATTTGCTTTTCACTGTCGTGTGTTCTCCTCAGGCTGTATGATAGACGATGGAATCCAAAAGGCTGTTGTCTCTGATTGCTGGGGGTTCTCCTTGCTTGTACTTTGTTAGTGGTCTACTTCCAGATTAGATTTCCTTTGTTTGAATTCAATTGCTGCATTGAACATAATATTTAAATAGTCCCCAATAGTAATCAATGAATGCTTGAGGGAAATGCCCAATGAGGTGCGCATAGATATTGGAGAACTTTTGATGTCACGTGACCTACAAATAAAATTCAAAATTCAAAGTCCATCAAAACCTAACATCAGATCAACAAAACCTCACCAATAGCCCGGCAAATGCAGCTTTGAATAGACCCAGCAGTCCTTTCTACTGATAAAATCAGCAAATATGGACGCTTTCAAGCTTCTTGCCCGGTCTACAAAACTCAAGACGGGTCCTGCTTCGCGGAAACAAGCAGTATTAAATTCTCTCCCATCCGCTGGGGATGCAGAGACGCCTCAATTATTCCCCGGCACTGCAGAGCTCGAAAGCAAAGGAAGGAAGCGCAAGAGGGGGTCGGATGGAAATGAACTCCCCATCGGTGCTGGAGCAACGCTTGACTTTTTTGGCTCGGGACCCCCAGCCGGCGGAGTGTCCAATGATCATGAAGAGGAGGACGATGAAAAGGCCGGAAATGTTACGGATGCAGCTTCGATCAAGGAGACTGCTTTATCTGAGGAAGAGCGGAAGGCGATTTTGACGGCGCACAAGATCAAAGTTACGGATCTTCGAACACCAACGGTGATTGCGCAGGATGAAAAGGCTACCTCAAAAAAGAAAAAGAAGAAGCAAAAGATCGAGGAGCCTGTCGTCCTGAGTCGCAAACAACAGAAAAAGGCACAGAGAATATATCCCGAGCCGCTGGTCTCGTTCCAGCAGCTGAGGACGAGATATCAGATTTCGCGACGTCTTTCCGAAAACATCTCCAACCAGGGATACAGTGTCCCTACTGAAGTCCAGCTTGGTGCGCTTCCGTTGCTTCTTGGAGACTGCCTAAGTCCAGCTGCCCAAAGCCAGACGAGCGGGGAACAACCTGTCCAATCCGAACTTGAGCCCGATCTTTTGGTCGTTGCTCCTACAGGCAGCGGGAAGACGCTGGCTTTTATGATTCCCCTTATCAACAAGATTATTCGGCACCGCCATAGTGAATCTCATACGAAAGGATTGTTCGCGATAGTTCTTGCTCCAACTAAAGAACTCGTTTCACAAATCGTCAACGAGGGGAGAAAACTTACCGTCGGCACTGGAGTCAAAATCACCGCGATGCGCAAGGGAATGCGGCTCGTGGAGGATACGGAAGGCGGGGAAGTCAACTTGAGCGAAGGGAGCGAAGCTTCGGAAGACGAGGACGAAAATGAAGCGAGCAAAAAAGGGAAGCAGTCCTCGAATGTTACGCTCACGAAAAGTGACATACTTGTCTCAACACCACTGCTACTTGCGAATTCCCTCTCTGGAAACCAGAAGCACGCTACCGCGCCACTACCGACTGTTCAAAGCCTTGTCCTCGATGAGGCGGATGTGCTTTTGGACCCCCTGTTCCGCGATCAAACCCTCGACGTATGGCGTGCATGCACCAATGAGCAGCTAAGAGTTGGTCTATGGTCCGCAACGATGGGTTCCAACATCGAGGAACTTTCTAAATCGACGATAAAGGAACGACAAAACTCACTAGGGCTACGCGAGGAATCTTTCTTGGTTAGGCTGGTTGTTGGGCTTAAAGACACTGCAATTCCAAATATCTCCCATAAACTCGTGTATGCCGCGACAGAGCAAGGCAAACTCCTTGGGCTACGACAATTGCTACACCCAAAGGGCGCAAGTTCTTCATCAGATACCCACCTTCGCCCACCGTTCTTGGTCTTCACTCAAACCATCCCCAGAGCTATAGCCTTGCATTCGGAATTGAAATACGACATCCCCGCCGAAGCGGGTGGATCATCTCGGATTGCCGTGCTACATTCCGATCTCTCAGACTCGCAACGATCAGATGTCATGGCCGGATTCCGGAAAGGTGAAATATGGATTCTAATTACTACGGATCTCCTTTCTCGAGGTGTGGATTTCCGCGGTATCAATGGCGTTGTGAACTACGATATCCCAAATTCCAGCGCCGCTTACATCCATCGCGTTGGGCGGACGGGCCGAGCTGGACGCGCTGGCGGCGTAGCAGTTACATTCTACACGAAGGAAGACATCCCATATGTGAAAAATATCGCGAACGTCATAGCCGCGAGCGAGAAATTGCGAGGCGTGACGGGAGAGCAGGGTATTCAGAAATGGCTTTTGGATGCACTACCAAATCTTTCCAAGCGGGATAAGAAGGAGCTGAAACATGGTGGCGTGAAGGTTAGAAGACCGGCGACGAAAAAGGGCGATCAAGACGAGAAGGACCGCCGCCGAACGCGGATTAGCACGAAGAGTGGATTTGAGAGACGGATGGAACATAATCGGAAGGGAGCGGTCAAGGGCAGCCAGCGACGGAAACAGCTTGAGCAGCAAGAAGGGGGAGATGGGAATGCAAGCGATAATGGATCGTGGAATGGTATCGAGGAGTAAAAACACATATCTATCTCTATGGACGAACGCCGGAGAGAATCAAACAACCTTATCCATATCCCAACCATACCCTCCCAGTGCGCCGTGACGTTGAAAATTCAACTCTCCCCCTACTTCCCGTCTCCCTCCCCCTCCCCCTCCGCCTTCGTCTCCACCATCGTCCTCTCCAAACTAATCTCCACCACCCTCCTCCCCCCAGCCCTCCGCCGCAACCCATCCCCATCCTCATCAAAATACACCCCCCACACCCCCTCCCCCTCATCCTCCTCAACCGCCACAAACCCTTCCACCCCCCTCATCGTCAACCCAACCTGATCCTCCGTCCAATCCCACGGCCCAACATGATGCGGCCGACTCTGCGTGCGATTCCCATACTTCAACTCCATCGTGTCTTTATCAACGTATATCCAGTTCAGCATCGGCGGGTCCGTCGAGACGGAACTAACGAGACCGAGCGTCGGCTCGCGCTCCTCGTCCGGATAGCCGATGTAGAAGGCTTCAGCAGTGTGGGCTGGGATGGCGCGGGAGGCCGGATTGCGGGAATCGAGGTAGACCTTTTTGTTAGTTAGTTAAAACTTAGCATTTAATAAATGAAGCAAGCACGCCAATTTCATTCGTGCACTGTATGTAACGTACCTTGTTATCCCTCAACACCACCCTCTTCCCCGCTAGCTGTTTCGCCGTCTCCGAGTCCCCCTCACAGAACACGTCGAGGTAGAATTTGGCCATGCGCTTCTCGTCATCTTTTCGCCTGTTGGCTTTTTTTTGCTCGCTGACGCCCTCGGCGACGCCGATGACGGTGGGGATGGAGGTTATTGTTAGGAGGCCGAGGACCATGATTGTGTTTGGGGATGGGTGATATATTTGTATGAAAGTTCCTTTAAGAGTCTCTTCTTGATGTATTGAAATAGTTGAGATGTTGCCCCCTATGCGATGACATCATATGGCGGAGTCACATGAACCAGGCAGGTTTCTGCTTGATATTTTCTTTCTGCAGGGAACAACATAATGCATCGTGTCTGTATTTGCTAATTTAATCTAGTCTTGTCTAGTCTAGTCTATTTATTCTATTCTATTCAAATCTAATCATGCAGCTTATTCATATTCATATCTTCGTTAAATAGTTCGTTGCACGGCTACTCCCTGTCGACATCCCCCTTCCACCCCCAAACCGACCACCAACACCGCACCTCAAGCGCCTCCCCATCACTCCCCTCCCAATCATCATACCCAATCTCCTCCCCCTCCTCCAACATGACTAACCCCGCCGCGCCCATCCGCTGCCTGAAATCCGCCACCTGCGGCAAATACGCCTCACGCAATGGCATCTCGACAACCACCCTCGACTCCCCATCGGGGAACAGCCAGCGCTGGATCGTCTGGACAAGCCATTTGGGGTGTTCAGGCGAGTACAACGGGTCGGCGGCTAGGATGACGTCGCATCTCTCGTCGTCGGTAGGCTTGGGCTCTGGGTCGACGGACCAGTCCAGGACACCTGTTGATACGGTTGCGCCGGTCTTATTGAGAAGTTCCTCGTTCAGCGAGACGTTGTGTGCGAGGTTCGGTACGATGGCATCGAGGTCGGTCAGGTGGATGGAAGCGGCGGAGCCCCAGAGGGCTGCGAACGAGAGGCCGACTAGACCTGTGCCAGCACCTAGTTCTAACGCGCGAATGGGGCGATTGTCTTTATATGTTGATGGGACAAGGGAGGATAGGGGAATGAGCAGGGTGTGGAGTCGTTTGGCGAGGAGGTAGGACGAGACCCAGGTTTTCATTCCCAAATTGTCGGAGGTGAGTGAGGGTTCGTGTAAGGTGAGTGGGAAATCCTTGTTCTGGGTCATTGGGATGGTGAATTCTCTGGAGATGGCTGGCATAGCTGTTCCGGTAGGGTTAGCGATGCGCTACGTGGTGAGCTCCAAGCTGTCGGGGTATTTACCAGTCCTGCCCGATCGTTCGCAAAGACGGTCACTGGCTGCATCCCAGATTGCTTCCCGCAGATCGTCAGAGTCGACCCATGCCAGTGCGCTGGCTACGATGGATGTGAGGTATTGTGAGACTCCGCCGAGCAGGATTTGCTGGGAACTGCCGTCATCGTTGAAGTTGCGCGGACCCACGGCTAGCTGGTCCAGAGCCCGCAGGATATCCGTCGCGCTCGGCTTGGTGTAGAGCTGTGGGAGATCGAACACTGGAAACACATAGGTAGTCAGCCTACTTCTCTATCCAATTATGACAAATACCAAACAGGACGCAGGGAGCCTACCGTGAAGCGGCTGGGTATTATCGGACGTGTCCATCCTGTCGGAAATATCCAAAATGGTGGGATGTGGGTTATTTTGCGCCCCTGGTTCGTAATCGAGAACCGGCAAATGAATGAATACGGGAACGAAAGGAGCAAAAGAGAGATATTAAGAGAATAAGAATCAAGTAATCTGGTATATTTACAGCACAAAAAGCAGAATAAATGCGCGCCAAAAATTAGTAATGCGGCGTTGAAGAAAAAAAGCCGCCAAAAATGGAGATGGTCCGTGCGTTGACGGCGGCGAGAACCTTATCGGCGCCGATAACACGACAGGCCGGGACGGGAATAATCATAGCACATTAAGGGATATACCCAGCAAACAGCGTAAAAGGCTCCAAGCGTTTGGTTGTATGTTCAAATAAATCGTTAACTCGTTAAAGCGCGGTACTATGATACCACCACAAGATCGTATATCGCGGGGTCACGTCAGAGTGGCTTTAAACCCTTGGTACGCCTGCTCGATTTCAAACGCCAGCTCTCGAGCCTGGTCCTCACTGAGCTCTTCCGTTGCTCGCATCTGGTTTAGGGCAATGAGCCACTGGATTATCTTCCCCCTGTTCTCGAAATCCTGGTCCGTTACTTTGTTGACTGACTGGATGACCTCTGATAGCAGCGGGTGGAGGGCATCCTTCGAGACCATATTCAGTTTTAGGGCGTCAAGGAACGTTATGAAATTCTCTGTAGCTGCTAGGATGAGGCTTCCTGATGCTCCCGTATTAGCACCTGCTGGGGGAGCATTGTGGGAAGGCTGCTCGACGGTGACAGGGAGACCTATTCGGAGCCTCTCTGTAGCCCGGGGACATTCCATCTGTAAAGCAGTTAGTACCTATATCGAGTAACAGTACGTCTGGAAGAGACGAAGCACATACTCCCCACGTCCGCTTAAAGGTATCCAGATCAACGAACTCGCGTGCGACAGTCTCATCGCTCAAGCTCGACTTGTACTGCTTCAGCAAACGCGCGCATGTTTCGGTGTATTCTGATTCCGTAATGGCATCTTTAATATAAGCCTTCTCCAGCCCGTCCAGCGTCACGATGATGCTGTATATCTCTGCCAGCGACTCATACAGGTCCCTCTCGGCGGAGGTGGAGGATAGCTTGACTTCCTGCAGCCGGTGTTAGCGCTCTAACCAACAACGCAGCGGAAACATCAGCGCGCACCTCATCCAGATTAATTGAGGCAGACAGCGCAGTATTGGGCGTGTAGCTGTACGGCGTGGGCGCATACGACAGCGGGCGTTGAGTATACATGGTGGATGAGGTTGGATGAGCGAGGGAGAGACGCTGTCCGAATGCGGAAAGGAGCCAAGACAGCTGCGGTGGTCCGTGCGCGGCTTAGTTGCAAAATTCAAAATTTATTTCTTCAACCTCACAACGACGGATTGATATCAGATCCCCCCCCGCCTCCCCGCCAACACTGCCAATTGAGTCAGCCCGTCTGACCGTCTGTCGCAAACATGGCAGGCTCTGCGAAGAAGGCCACCAAAAAGTTCGAGAAGAAACACCTCAAGGATGTCATGGACCGGCGCAAGGAGTTCGCCAAGGTCAAGCAGCGGCACAGGCTGAAGGAGAAGAGACAGAGCAAGCGGGCCGCCACAGATGCTGAGGATGAAAATGCACAGGCAACCGACGGCCGCAAGTCTGCACGGGACGAGCAGAGCAATGCGTTTGCTGATATGAACGTGGACGATTTCTTCGCCGGCGGATTCGACGTGCCAGATGCTGCGCCAGCAAAGAAGAAGAAGTCGAAGAAGGACGTTGCTCCCAAAATTGGAAAGCGAAAGCGGACGGCCGTGGAGGAAGACGGGGAAGCCGCTGCCCAAAGCGACAACGAGGCCAATGACGAAACCTTCGCCGATGATGCGTCAGAAGGAAGCGGGGCGGACGATATGGATGCGCACATGGAACAGCTGGAAGCTTTGAAGGAGAAGGACCCCGAATTCTACAAATACCTCAAGGAAAACGATGCGGAACTACTCGACTTCGGAGACCACGGCGACCTAGCGGAGGTTGACGCGCTTAGTGAAGGCGAGGAGGAGGAAGAAACCCGACCTAAAAAGAAGAAGAAGCATGTGTCTGAGGAGCCTGAAGCCGAAGACGTGGGAAGCACGGTTACGTTGGCGATGGTTAAACAATGGCAAAAGTCAATGACGGGGCAGCATTCACTCAGAGCTACTCGACAAGTTGTCCTGGCGTTCAGGGCGGCAGCTTACAACGACGAGGACCAAAAGGATAGGAAATACACTATTTCAGACGCGGATGTCTACCACCAGGTTCTCGTCACAGCCCTAGATTATGTCCCGAAAGTTCTGAACCACCATTTGCCTGTGAAGGAGAGCGCTGGTGGGAAACTCAGAGTTCCCCTCGAGTCGAAAAAATTCAAAACCTTGACTACTCTCATCAAATCCCACGCCTCATCCGTTCACCAGCTCCTGACAAGTTTGTCCGACGCGGCTGCATTGAAGCTGACCCTGGGGTCGATCGAGCCCATGCTGCCTTATCTTCTGCCGTTCAGAAAACTCCTTAAAGTCGTCCTCAAAACTGTTGTTGCTATCTGGTCGGATTCTGCTAGCACAGAGGCCACACGGATTACCGCGTTTCTCGTTGTTCGCCGTCTGATGGTGATTGGGGATGCCGGAATCCGTTCCTCAGTTTTGAAATCAACCTACGAAGGTGTGGTTAAGGGTAGCCGAAACACCACCGCCCATACCCTCTCTGGTATCAACCTGATGAAAAACTCCGCTGCCGAAATCTGGGGCATCGACCAAAATGTATCATACACCACCGGCTTCAGCTTTATTCGACAACTTGCTATCCATTTACGAAGCAGCATAACCCAACCCTCGAAAGACTCATACAAAACCGTGTACAACTGGCAGTATGTCCACTCCTTGGATTTCTGGTCTAGAGTTCTGTCTTCGCACTGCGATGCCATTGTCGAAGCTACCGCAGGCAAACAGTCCGCTCTACGACCGCTTATCTACCCTGTTGTGCAGATCACCCTTGGCGCAATGCGTTTGATTCCTACGGCACAGTATTTCCCTCTGCGCTTTCAACTTACCCGATCCCTTCTCCGGATATCGCTTTCCACTGGAACATATATCCCTCTAGCGTCTGCGCTTTTAGAGGTACTGAATTCCGCAGAAATGAGAAAGCCACCAAAGTCGAGCACGCTGAAACCCCTCGATTTCGCTACCAGCATCCGTGCTCCAAAATCCTACCTCCGATCTCGCGTCTATCAGGATGGTGTGGGCGAAGAGGTGGTGGAATTGTTGTACGAATTTTTCATCCTATGGACAAAGAACATTGCGTTCCCGGAGCTTGCCCTTCCGGTGATTGTTATGTTGAAGCGATGGCTGAAGGAGGTCTCTTCCCGCACGTCTGGAAACAGAAACACCAAAATTAACCAGATGATTGTCTTGCTTGTGCAGAAGCTGGAAGCAAACAGTCGTTGGATCGAAGAGCGACGATCAAAGGTGACATTTGCTCCCAAAGATCGCGCGGAAGTGGAGGGTTTCCTTAAGGACGTGGAATGGGAGACAACGCCCCTAGGTGCGTTTGTGAAAACGCAAAGAAAACAAAAGGCGGAACGGGTAAAGTTGATTGAGAAGAGCCGGATAGAGGCGCGGCAAAAGCGAAATGCTGGGGAGGATGAGGAGATGGAGGATGCGCATATTTCTGAAAGTGAGGATGAAGATGAGGCGTCGGGCGATGACGAATAGGTGTTTATAGGTTAGATTTCCCTGCCTTGCTTATAATATATAAACTACTTTCATTCAAGGACCTCGCTAATATTCATCCTCAGCTAGGGGCGATTTTTTTGTACTTAGGTCTGCTGGATACCATAAAAGGGGGGTCAAATGCCAGTACATTGTTTTAATAGAAATAGCGATAGCTACCCGAATTATCCCATTGACATTATGCCGTGAAATCAATCGCAAAACCACTATTCCCAAATACCTATGCTGACTATTTGCTAAGGCTGATGGACAAACTTTGAGATAGGTAAAATCGATAGCTTATGGATCAAGATTATCAAATCTCATCTATGTTTGATGCGGCGGAATCATCAAACAAGGTATTGAGAATCTCTCTCAACAAAACACACGCATCCTTTTGAACTCCGTTTCCCCCATGCTGGCCGTGTCCGCCAATGCCAAAAGTTCCCAATCAACAACTATGCTCCCATATTTATACACGGTCCCTTTTTATTCTCTCAGCAGCCATGTACTGCTGCCGCAAAACATATTTATTCCATCCCAGTTCCCACTTTCGTCCGCTGCAGATCTGGAGTAAATGAAAAGATTTTAAGATACTCTCCCTTCACTTGATTTCCCTCTCTTTCGTCTACCATACCACCAAAAACCAAACAATGCACCGCGGGCGAGGCTACAACAACGACAGCCCCCAAGGTCGCGGGCGTGGCCGCGGCCGCGGCGATCGCGATAGGGGGCGCGGATACTCTCCTCGCGGCGACTTCAACCAACCACCATGGACAGGCTCCCCTACCCGTAGCGATGCTACCCAACAACCCCGGCGAGGTCGGGGTCAATACCGGAGCGAGTCGCCCTGGGATCGTGGATCATGGCGCGGTTCGAGTCGTGGCTCCAGCGCGGGACCAGGACGGCGCCCGGATAGTCCTGCGTCTCCTGATCGAAGTGGGTGGCAAGGGGTCCGTAGCTTTGAGTAAGCGCGTTCTTTTGTATGTGTTGTAATGTGCGAGAATGTGCTAATTGTGACGGCGTGTAGTGGCGGGCGACATGAGCCGTCCAGGACAGTTAGGGAGGCGGAGGATGCGATTGTTAAAGCCATGAATGGAGCTTCCGGGGATGACGAAGAACTTCCCTCCCTTTCAAATCTCTCCATTAAGAACACCTCACCCCTGCCTCCTCGTCCGAATTATGGGGTGGAGGGCAGAGAGATGAAACTCTGGGCGAACTACTTTGAGCTCCAAAACCCGGTCAACGCCACGCTCTATCAGCATAGCATCCGCCTTCCTGACTCTCTGACATCGTCGCCCCGAGCGAAGCGCCGTCTTTTCTCCCTGTTACTTCAACAGCCTGCCCTGAAGGGACGAAACATTGCTACGAACTACGTGGATAAACTAATTTGTACGGAGAGGTTGGACGATCAGACTATTGAAGTCAAGTACTACGAAGAGGACGCCCCGAACGA
This sequence comes from Onygenales sp. PD_10, assembly GCA_032988465.1. Taxonomy (NCBI): domain Eukaryota; kingdom Fungi; phylum Ascomycota; class Eurotiomycetes; order Onygenales; species Onygenales sp. PD_10. Next base: position 60,343 of record JANTQH010000037.1, on the reverse strand, counting down.
CAGCACAGAGCCCTCCCCTCAATATCCCCTAAGACTCCGCTACGACAAAGAATTCCACCTCCGCTACATCATCGGCGACCTCTCCAGCGTTACAGAAACCATCGACCCAGCCCGAAAAACAGAAGCCATCCAAGCACTAAACATCGTCCTCGCAAGCTTCCCCAATCAATCACAAAACGTCCAGGACGTGGGCCAAAGCAAACATTTCGCTCTCAACCAGGCCGAGCAGAACCAAGACCAGAACCAGAGCTTAGGCGGTGGATTAAAGGCTCTCCGAGGATTCTTCCACTCCGTCCGCCCGTCGACGGGGCGGCTTCTGCTGAATCTCAACGTGTCGACAGCTGCCTTTTACAATGGGGGGTCGCTAACGGATTTGATTAACGCGTTTCTGTTAGAGAATAGATATTTGACTCCGTTTCATAGGAATGCGGAGTTGGATAGGTTTTTGAAAAAGTTACGGGTTACGACGAGTCATTTGAAGAGGACGAAGACTATTTTCTCCCTGGTTTATTCTGGGGATAGGCTGGGGACGGCTGGAGGGACGAGGTTTCTTTTGGAGAAGAGCGAGACGGGATCAAGGGATGTTACTGTTAAGGAGTATTTTCAGCAAGGTTTGTAGAGATTTAAATTCACCGCTTCCTCCTAACCTCTGCTACCCCTAGCTAATCGCCACTTTGATATAGTGTACAATATCGAAATCGATAGCGCAGGGTTGCTTGTCAACGTAGGCACCAGAACCAAGCCAACATATCTCCCGACTGATATCTGCGAGATTGTTCCTGGACAGGTTGCTCGCCAGAGACTTTCTTCCGCCCAGACGACGAGAATGATCAATATCGCATGCAGACGTCCCGCCGATAATGCACGGAATATTGTCAGCGATGGCCTCCCCCTGATGGGGGTTCGCCAGGGACAAACAGCCATTGGCCCAGTAAGCAAACCAAATACCCCTTTCCATCTCTGATATGATAAGTGCTTATCGTATTTAAAGCAAAACTTCGGCATCACCATCTCTCCCCAAATGCTCGCAGTAACCGGCCGCCTCCTCGCCGTCCCCCAACTAATCTACAAAAATCAAATGCCTGCCAAGCGGGGCTTCTGGAATTTGCAAAACCTCAACTTCAACCGTGCCGGACGATTTCCCACCTCAGGCCGCCTAAAATGTCTGATCCTCACTACAGACGGCCGGCACAACGACCACCACGACCACCACGCCGACACCGAACAATTCATGCTTAAGCTTCGACGAAACCTGAACGACTACGGAATCAACACCTGGCCCTCTAATCCCATCATCGAGACGATCCCACTAAACCCGCACACAATGGAAGAGCAACTCTCTACAGCATTTTCACACGCAAAGGGGCAAAAAGTAACCTTCTGCATCATCTCCCTGCCCCAGGGGGACTCGGAGCTCTATTCGCGCGTAAAGCTCCAGGGCGACGTCAGACACGGCATCCACACCGTCTGCGTGGTGCGGAAGCAGCACGAACTGAACAAAGGGACCATGTATCTCGCCAACCTGGCGCTGAAAATCAATCTCAAACTCGGCGGCGTCAACCACACGCTTACCCCGCGCTGCAATGCAATCGAGCCGGGCACAATGTTTGTCGGGATCGACGTGACGCATCCCACGGGCACGGAGGCGGTGGCGCAGGCGCCTAGCATTGCGGGCGTCGTGGCGAATGATGATGATACGTTGGGCCAGTGGCCTGCTAGCTTGCGGACGCAGGGGCATCGGGAGGAGATGGTTGAGGCGGTTGGGGAGATGGTGAAGGAGAGGGTGAAGGCGTGGCGTGGGGCGAGGCTTGAGCGGATTGTGATTTTCCGCGACGGGGTGTCGGAGACTCAGTACGAGCAGGTGCTGGAGAGGGAGTTGAGGCCGGTTCTGGCGGCGTTGAAGGGGTGTGGGTTGAGTGCGCTGCCGAAGGTTACGTTGGTTATTGTTGGGAAGAGGCATCATACTCGGTGGGTTTGGATATAGTTCCATTTCATGCCTTTTGGGATAGGAGAATGAGAGTTCGCTAACACCCAATTTAGATTCTATCCAGGGCCCCAGGCCGAGAGCGACGGGAGCTCCGGCAATGTGCCTCCCGGCACCGTCGTCGACAGAGGCTGCACGATGGAGCGCAAGCATGATTTCTTCATGGTCGCCCACTCAGGGATCAAAGGCACTAGCCGGCCTGCCCACTACGTCGTTTTACATGATGACAACCATCTAGGCGCTGATCAGTTGCAGGCCCTGGTATGTAGTTCCACACAGGGGGGGAGACAATAAGGAGAACATGTACTAACAGATGATATACAGACATACAATCTCTGCTACCTCTTCGGGCGCGCGACTCGGTCCGTCTCCATCGTGCCGCCGGCATATTATGCGGATATTCTGTGTGAGAGGGGGCGGTGTTATTTGTATGATGTTTTTCATCCCAAGGGGGCGATGGGTAGTAGTCAGCCGTATGATGCAGCGACTTCTGGTTGGCTTTTGGGGGTGCATCGGGATTTGGAGGGGTCGATGTTTTATATTTAGGGGTTGGAGAGATGGGTGGTTATTGTGTTGGTGATGGTTTTTGATTTGGTTATATTTTGATGTTTGATTCGTGGGATTACCCCCTTTTTTCATCTTGCGTTTACTATTAGAAATGGTATGAAGTCTTCACTTTAACTCGTAAATAAGTGTCGAGGGTTAATAGGTATTAGATGATAGACATTATATTATCTGCTACCTCTCGTCCTCAAGTTTCCGCTGGTGGATGTCAAAAGTTGTTTACAAAAATGATTTTTACATGACACCCCTGGGGATGCGAGCGATGCATAGAAAAAGCGGAACATATATATACATCGACATCCTAACTCTTCCCCCCCTCCACCCCTCCCTCATCCACCTTCACCCCCCACTCCCATCCCCCACTCTTGCCGCCGCGCTTCCTCACCACCCTCGCCTCCCCAACCACCATCCCCTTATCCACCGCCTTGCACATATCATACACCGTCAACGCCGCGCCAAGCACCCCCGTCAGCGCCTCCATTTCCACCCCCGTGCGCCCATGGCACGACACCGTCGCCGTGATCAGAATGCTACCGTGCGGCCGGCTGCAGGAGCGGATGAGATCTTCCGGCGTGACAGCCGCGGCAGTGATATCATCACCAGCGGCGTCATCCGGCGCACAAGCCTTAACATCTATCTCCACCCCTGTAATACCCAGCCCGGGATGGGCCAGCGGGACGATATCCGCCGTCCGCTTGGCGGCCATGATGCCCGCGATGCGCGCGACGGAGAGGACGTCGCCCTTTTTCGTGAGCCCTTCGTTTGTCGTGAGGAGGGCGTAGGCGGATGGGTTGGAGAATGTGACGCGGCACATGGCGGTGGCGATGCGGGTGGTTTCTGCCTTGTGGGAGATGGAGGTCATATGTACGGTTTGGGAAGGGGTGAGATGGGGGAGGGTGGGGTCGGAGGCTGTGGGGAGGTCGGGGGTGGGAGGGGATTCTCCCGCTGGTGGGGGCGGGGCGGGGGCTTTTTTAGGTCGTTTTGTTGAGTATGGTCGTAGAGAGGGGTGGGAGAGGGGTGTGGATGGGAGGAGGTGTAGGGGGGTTGTAGACCATGGTAAATTCAAGGTCGACCGGGCAAAGCGCGCGGGGATGGCCGGATTCATGGGCATCGGTTTCTGAGTTCGTGTTGAATTGGGTTCATCTAAAGAGGCCGGTATTAGCACCTTGAAGTAGCTGACAGACATGGAAGAAGCACAAGCGAGCAAGACTGGAAATTTTCTTCCATTGATTCCTATAAATAGAACAGCCCGGGTATCACATTGCTCAAAAAATGTAGCAGCCCATCCGGTTTCCGTTCCCCGTAATGTAATATGTATGATCCATATAGTCACAAAATGAAACCCAAAAACGCCTGAACCCAAGATGCTTGCCTCAAATGTATGCAAATGCCAAAAATATATTGAAACGAACCTACCCACCAATCAAAATCATCGGCCGGTTTTTCATGTTCTCTAGTTGGCCCATACCAGCATGCTTCTCCTTCTTGCGTTTGACGGCCATGCCAATGATGTTGAGGAGTTCGCGCTCTCGCTCGTTAACAGGGGTCCCTTCTTGGTCCGCCCGGCCAGCGCGTCTCGCGGACTCGAGCAGGTCCAAAGCTTCCATAGCTTGGTCGTCAATCGGTTCTCCGTTGTTCTCGATTCGAATAATATCCCGCAAGGAGACCTCAGAATTGCCAAATAGGCACACTTTCAAGTTCCCATCGCTAGTAATGCGCAGACGATTACAGGTGCCACAGAAGTTATGAGTCATGCTCGTAATGAACCCGACTCGCCCTTCGAAGCCGGGGACGCGATATGTCTTGCTCGTATCGTTCTTGTGGTCGGCAACCTTCTCGAGCGTGGGGTATTTCTCCCGGATGATGGAGAGCATCTCCTTATACGGGAGCATCTTGCCCTGGCTCCATTTATTGCCATCAAATGGCATATATTCGATAAATCGAACTTCGATTGGCTTCTCCCGCCCCAGTTCCACGAAAGGAACAATCTCGCGGTCATTGAGGCCGCGCATGACTACGCAGTTGATCTTTAGCTTTATCCCGGCACCGTGCTTGTTCATTTCGAGGATACGGTCGATGCTCCTCATGACGGCCTCGAAACCTTTTCGTCGGGTCATTATTTGGAACTGGAATGGATCGAGGGTATCCAGACTCAGATTAACACCCGTTAAACCGGCTTCAGCCATTGCATCTAACTTCCGGTGTAACGAGATCCCATTGGTCGTTAAGCATAATTCCCGGAGCCCATCGCGGCGCAGGTTCCCTATCGCCTGCATCATGGGGATTATGTCTTTCCGCACGGTTGGTTCTCCGCCAGTCAGGCGTATTTTATTGACGCCTTGCGAAACAAAGAGGGAGGATAAGTAGACGATTTCGGGGGTGGTGAGAAGATGGGCTGCAGGAGAAAGCGGCACGCCTTCTTCAGGCATGCAATAGAGACATCGTAAGTTGCAGCGCTCGGTAATGCTGATGCGGAGGTAGTCGTGCTGCCGGCTAAAGGAGTCGGTCAGGAACTCCGAGAATGGCTTTGCCTGCTTCAAAGCGGAGACCCGCGGGGAGATAGGAGGTGGCGCATACGGTGACTGCGGTGTTGGCACAGCTTCAGCGCTGGCTGGTGCGGCCACGGTGCTCTGGTATCGCCGTCGCCGAGAGTGGGAGAAACGGGGAGCGCTGCGGAGAAGTCCCCGCATACAGCATGGCCGTGTGGCAGCGGCTGCGGGAAACAGCAGAGCTGAGACGGTGCCTTTCCGGAGCATGTCGGCCATTGTCGAGAGTATGCAGCCTACTATACGGACAAGAGCATGGTGGCAGAGGGCGGGGGTTGTCTCTTATATACACGGAGGATGGAGGTTGAAGTCGGAGCCGGAGGTTATCAACCCCACATGACGATAAGATTAGTCATGTCTTCGTAGCCGCCGAACTCAACCTCAACGTCCGAGTTCGCGATAGACTTGCAAAGTGACATGGCACTGTTCAGCGTGGATATACGTCGGAATCGGATTTAGATGTGTATACTCCTCTATCCAGTGTCGCATGGTTGCACATTGCCGCTGTTCTGCCACAGAATCGCTGCCACATTGCATCGCCGACGCCCTCCGAGCTCTGGTCTCCGGCCTCCCAAGAGTGGGAAGAATCTGATATTGACTTTGGGCTAATGAAATACTGGCATGCAAGGTTACCTTTCACAATAATGTAAGTATGCACAAGCTAATTGATAAAAGGCTGTGTCTGATTTGAAGTTGACTCGCTGCTGGCTAGAGCAGTGAACTTCTATGGAATATACAATAATTCTCCTGAGCACGCAGCTTGCCTTGCCATAGAATGTATATATACATCCTGCTTCTGCTGACTTTCCGCCGAAATTACATCGATCTTTGCCTTGCTGCTATCCTTGTGGGACAGAGGTTGATCTTGTTTGCCCTCCACACCACTCCGCACCAAATATCAGTCATGCAAATTGACAAGTGAAGTAATGTGCCATTCTACATCATCCGCGGCTTATTATTGATGTTGGTGTAACTTACTTTTTGGGAAGAACCTTGGGAGGAGCAGGAATGACATTCATGTTAAAAAATGGAGCGCTCCAGTACAATACAGCCATACGTGCAAACACGCCGCAGTGGACAAATCAGCAGAGTTGAAAAAATTAAGATAAAAAAGAATTTGAAACCCAGAACATAAACAATCCAATCTAGTCGCTTCCCTCGTCATCTGAATCATCGAATGCTTCCTGGTCTCCGGTTTCCGCATCGCTTCTTTCGTCCTCGGAAGAAATTTCCTCTTCGCTAAAGTCGTCGTCTTCATCTTCGTCTTCATCGTCTCCGTCATCTCCATTGTCGCCCCAGCCATCTAACTCAAAACCGATGTCTTCTGGTTCCTTCGACCAATCTTCCCACGCCCTCAAAAACTGCTGCGGTAGAGCTAGCACATCTTTCGTCGGCCTGTTGCGCCGTAAGATAATGTCACTTGCCTCAAGGTAAGTTTTCTTGAATAAATAATACAGGGGTTTTGGAGAGTGCTTCGGGTTTGGCAGGTATGGGTCGTTTGCGGTAACACCGCCGAGAAGAAGAGGGATGCAAGTGCTGTCATATTGGATTCTACGCGTCTTGTCGAAATCCAAAACCCAAAGATATGTTCCGCGCTTTTTGAAGTCGGGTCCGATGTCCACCATCTCCTTGTTGAGAAAATCATCGTCGATCTCCGGCAGGAACTCCTTGCTTGCTGCGCTCCCCAAGACCCATTCTGCATCCATCCCATCGCACTTCGCCTCCCAGTGGATAATCGCCAAGCTAACCGCCATCTCCTTCGTGATTAGCTGCACGTCCAGGTTCAGGTCATTGGCCACGCCAAGGTACAGTTCAAAGTTTCTCAACGAGTTCCTCCACGTACCTTTTCCGATATGGCTCCCACCCATATGCTCCGAGATACACCCGTACCAGGCAATCCATATTCTCTGGGTCCGTGGAGGTTTTGCCTTGCTTTTTTGGGTCGAAGTAGAGTTGTATGAGTGTGTTCGACGACAAAAAGGTTCACCTTGATGTGGCAGTTACTTATTCTCCTGACAGAGTGCTTCAAGTTCTCATTTATTAGAGCGGAGAGGGAGGATCCGGTTCATTTGCATGCCCGCATGGGCTCCTTTGGCCACTTCTCCTGACGGGAACTTGTTCTCGACGGCTTCCCACCACGGGCTTGATGGAATGAAAAAATGCGAGGCTGACGGTATGTACACGCGGAACGGTTATCCCAAGACAAGCTGTGTCCGTAAGAAGCCCGCCTTCCAGAAAGGAGATCCAGCCACCCTTCTTCCATAGTAGGATTGTTGGGAAAGACATTGAACATAAACCTGGCAGTATTCCAATGTTGAATTATCATCTGCGATGCAAGTTTGAGGGCAGGTTTAATGAGTTAAATCTCCAGGGTATTGAAGACACCTCGCATTCGTTTTGGTTGTTTTTCAGAGTGGAAGGAATCAGCTGGCAGGCTATTCTGGCGCTTGCAGGGGCGCAGATTTCCCCCTCCATGCACATTCACCTGGTAATTGGATGAACACAACCCCAACTCCCAGTACCCCTTGGTACTACGTCCAGAAATGGAAGTGCTAACCAAATCATGGGTTAACAAATGCATTCTCAGTAGATAGTACTGGGTCAGGAAAACTGGGAGGGGAAACATACTGCAGTACTATACCTACCTCAACCTTGTATGGAGACTGTGGTACAGAGTAGATTGTTTTGACTACCTGTTTATCCCCTATGTGCTTGTCCCCATCAAGAAATAGCTTTTGATCAACCACATCCGGCACCAAGCAAAACAAGAAGGAAAAAAGTTTGAAATTAGTCGATCGTCCATCCACGCCACTACCAGTCCGAGGAAGTTGCATCAGCCCGAGGCGCCTAGTTGGCTGTAGATGCACCAGCATTGTCTCCTCCCTCATAAGTATCATCCCAATCATTATTACCATTGTTGTTATTGGAGGTCAGGGGAACATTGAGAACTGCATTTCCATCAGCTTGGGAGGGGTCAGTTGGTTTGCTGCTTGGAGCATGGTAGGATATGCCTTCAGGTCCATATTGAGCTAATAGAAACAAATTGTCAGATTTGATTACTTTATACTGTGAACTCAGTGGGGAGACTTACCTTCCAATTTAATGACCTGTCTGCAGGACTGGCTCCATTGCATGAACTTGCATGGATACAGCATTTTCCCTTGATGGATACCATTATCATCAGAGCTGAACATTTCATCCTCACATTCAACTGCAAAGGAACCTGAGTCAACAGCACTTGGGAGAATGTTAACCATGACCTCTCTCATCCGAGTTTGGGCAACATTTCCACGGAAGTCTTTTACTGTAAACCCTAGATCCATAGGTATTAATCCCCCAAACACAAGAAATTCTGGCATCCAGCTAGGGGGGTTTTTCCCAAACAGGTATGCAATGCAGGCAAGCAAAATTGCAAACACCCAGAATTCCCATGCAATACCCTCCAGCAGCCTTCAGAAATCCTATACATGGCCCCTACTACCAGGAATAACCGGTAGTAGTATGGCCATATGTGCAAGCACTAACTAAAACACAGGCTAGCAACTGCATTCAGAGTGGAGAGAACAGGGCCAGGAAAGCTGAGGGGAAACATACTGCAGCATACTTTGGTGCAGAAGGAATCTATCTGGATGGCCAGGGTAATCTTCTGGGGTGAAATCTTCATCATAAAAGCCAAATGTGGTGGACAAGACAACAGACGACAGATGAGCATGTCCTCGGTTCGTCAAGTGGGAACCGGTCCAAACGCTCTGTGATGAGGTTTTGAATGCAATTTCGGTTCCCAGTTGCTCCCACAAAGTCCCGCAAGATTCCCTACCGATACCTGCGTATGTATTTCTGGCTCTTGATATAGCGGGCTGCCAGAACTCCAACGTGACAGACATTCGGAGACCCGGCATCCGTGGAATGTCTGGATTTGGAATCCGGAGCGCGGCGCATGCCTCGTCATGGTTCTCACGCTGGAAGTAGACATTGTTGAAGTAATGGGGTTAGCTGACAGGGAGCCCCGAAGAACTTCTTTGAAATAGGAAGACTCGAAAGTCCGACTTTGCGACGAAATTCCTCCGAGAGGGGAGCAGAGTGGTGAGAGGATCTATTCATCTCAATAGTACACTAGAAAGAAGAGACGAGGAGACTTGCTTGCTGTAGGCTTGAGGCGGTCAAGCTTCTCGTTGGATGGGCGAGGATGCAGCGAGGATGTAAGTTAAGAAAGTTGCTTCACTTATATTCACCAATGCCTGTTCACCATTCGAGTGATTAAATATTACCTGTGATAAATCCATGGGTGACAGAAGCTGCCATTAGGTCAAGTCACCGTATTCTGGAAAGCTGGCCGCTTTAGGAAATGGTGATATTAACCCGATTTACGTATAGATATACATAGTTATAGAAACTGTGAGAAAGATGGGATGTTAATCAACATTATATTTTTACTTGTAAGTAATGTGCTTAAGGAGAAGAATAGTAGTAGTCATTGTTACTCGTACGTATATAATTGCCCCTTTGTAGATTTCGGTTTGTATAGAACGACCAACCTGTCAAGATATAGATATGGTATCACGGCCGACTCTCTATTCCGTAGGGCAGCTACTAGATAATTAATGAGCCACTGAGACGGCAGCCTGGTATTACACATCTCAGGACTATGATCTTCTTTATCTCTCTTGGTCGAGATCCAAAGATCCAGACCCGGCAGCCTGCCTCCTTTTATCTTCGGCTGAACTCTCCGCGGATAAGAAAATAGAGCAGCGCATTCCCAATGCTGCCCTGCACCACCAACAGCAGAATACTCGTATCCGCAGTGTTCCCAGACCATATTTCTTTTACGTCAAACTTGCGGGGCCAGACCCCATTTCCGGGGCGTTTCCCCAGAGAATCATTGTCGTGGAAGGGCGGTTTATGTTGGTTTTGCGTAAATACTATTCAGCCGCGGCTGGATGCATTGTGTAGTTATTTGCTTAATAGTTAACTCCGTTTCTTATAAAAATAACCTACCCTATGAGGAGAAAGAAGGGGGGGAGGTGTTTTTTGGTATCCAATAGGGATTTAACATTAATCGTGCCGTGGCGCACGATTAGTTGACTATGTTTTGGGGGCGGGATGGGTTAGTTATGGTTCTTATGTGTGGTTTGCTTATTTATGCATAAAAATATGGAGGAAAATGAGTGTTTAATACTTCCAGGGGGGGACTGTGATAACTAACTAGTCCATAGCTGAAGTCATGTCCACGGGTATATTTAAAGTTCAGGGGTTGAGATGTGTAGGATGGCAAGAGAATAACTTCTTTGGAAGGTGGTTTTGCTGGTTCTGGAAGGTTTCTATGCAATTGCTTTGCATAGTTGCCCTGTTTTTGAGGTTACACAAGAGATGCAGCTCAAATATCAACCTCAGCCCCAGCCGTGTAAAAGCGGATATGTTAGTATATATAGATTATTGCTGAATGGATAACCAATCTTTTGAATTCTCAATGTAATACAGGATGGATTCCATTCTTCTATTCTAAAGAGAGTCGTTTGATGTCAAAGCACCGAGGGAAGTATATATAGGGCTCTCCTTCCTGTCTTCTGGCGAACTTATCTCTATATTCATCAACACAATTGAACTGTTCTCAAAGCCTCAAGAATAAATCATTTCCTCTCCAGCCCAAGTCCATTAAGACGACGAGTTTGTTTCGACAACGCCAAGTCATTCATTGTTTCAAAGCCAGAGGTAGGTACTCTCCAACAGCAACCAAGGGGAAGGGTTTAGTACTGACATGACACCTCAAGAAACCCAATCAAAATGCGTGCCTTTACCCTCCTCTTCGCAGTCCCCATGGTCCTCGCCGCCTCCCTAGGAGCGAGGGCCCCCGACGGCAGCGTCAGCGGACCACAATGCCCCGAAGGCCAATGGGCCGACGAATGCAAAACGCAACAAATCGCACCGGTTTTGACCGAAAGATCCTTGGACAAGCGTGGCGAGAGCGGGTCATGGTGTTATAAGCCCGGCCAGGAGGCGTTTTGGGGTGAAGCCAGCTCAGCCTGCTGCGCGGAGGTCAATGGAAATATGCGGGGCGATCGCCGGTGTTACGGGCTGGAAGGGTCAAAGAATAGGTGCGACAAGTTCTACACATGTTGTGTGAACAGATTCCGTTCTGGAAATAGGCCTGGGAAGGACAAGTGTTACTAGGCGGTGGTTTTTTTATTCTGTTCTTTCCAAGGCAGACAATCTGAGGGGGGTCGAGTTTGCGTGGCATGCGAGGAATGATTGGTATTGTTGAGCTGAAGTTTTGGATACTCTTCGTCTATGTTTCGGTATAAGTTATCTTTCCTGTGGTCGCTCTATGTGGGATACACCACTTTAAGCTGGCCGGCGTCGTTGAAGTCTGTCACTCCTTAGCAATTCCCTGAATTCAACTCAATATCAAAGTGGGAATATTACCCTGTACTTTTCATCTTCGCACAGGGGAGGGACAAAGAAGGAGAATCGCAGCCTTGGGCAATCCCTGAAGAAGAATATACCTTTTGGATTGTCAATGAGAAATAAGCTTCCACTGCAATTGACAACGTACCCGTCCAAGCAAGGTCTTGGCTCAATGATGGGGTTGAATGTTCTTGTCTGTTTATTTGTTGGTTTGCTCTGGTTCCTTTAAGTGCTTGCCGGGTAGGTAAATAGCGGGCCGGGATCCTCTAACACTAGGGATGGAGATCGGGTCCGGGTATATTTAACCCAGACGTCATCCGTTCATGCCCATCTTGTACGACGCTTTTAAGCGCCGTGAAACCATGGGAACATCAAATGTTCCGGTTTACTACTAGTGGACGGATTTATTGATAATGTAGTCTTGTACGCCCGATTGGTGAGTGTGTACTGCATCCTGCCGAGTGATCGCGATGGGCGAGAGGCATTCGGGCTCGAGTCGGTACTTGAGAGGGGTCGTAGATGCCGCGAGGGGGCGGTTCAGCTGTACAACTTGGTCTGGTTATTTTCGAACGATGGCCATCCTTCGACAATCCTAGGAAGGCTAATTGTAAGATCGGAGGCGTTAACGGGATCATTGTGCCCCGAAGGATCGCCCTATACAAACCGACAGCCCCTAAACACCCAACACCGCTATAAATAGGAGTAGCTGACAAACAGTCCTAATTATCTCCGTAGGTATAAATATCCGTGGAAGTGCAGAAGACCACAGCTCAAAGAACCAACCGCTCGAGAAGTTCTCCATTTTGCGATAATGGACGTCATCATTGTTGGTGGAGGAATAGCTGGGCTGGCAGCTGCCATTGGGCTACGCAATGCTGGCCACCGGGTGAAGGTAAGCAAAGCAGCTGGATATCCCATTGTTTGCCGCATTGAAAGCGGGGTTGCCACAACTTATGTCCTCATTGACACCGTCCCACGCTGTATAGATCATCGAGAAATCCTCGTTCAATCGAGAGGTTGGGGCTGCTTTCCAAATGACCCCAAATGCCAGTAGGGTCCTTATTCCATGGGGACTCGACGTGGAGCGCGCCCGTATGGATCGGCTAGAATGCACTGCCATTTACCGAGGAGATAATCTAGACGAGCAGAGAAAGCTCGACAGTGGTGATACAGAGGCCACATACGGCGGGGGATGGTTCTCGACACATCGTGTTGACTTTCACTCAGAGCTAAAGCTCCTAGCCACTCAAGAACAGGCCCCTGGCAACCCTGTCGAGATCGTTCTCAGCTCGGAAGTTGTGGATTACGTATGTATCGACCGACCCTTTTTTTGATTAGAAATCACCAATGTTGAACCAAGTGTCGGGGTGCCGTGCAGCCGGTCGCTTACAAACAGATATTCATCCCTCAATAGGATACGGAAGCAGGATCGGTCACGCTGGCAGACTCATCAATGCATCATGCGGATCTAATCATTGGCGCAGATGGCATTCACTCAACTGCTGTTTCCCATGTATTTGGGCAGCCGGCTCCAGCAATGCCAACAGGTACTGCCATGTTCCGTTTTCTCCTGCCGACGGAAGATATGCCAGCGCCTCCTGACATCGACCCACGTCTCGAGGCAAAGGCTGGGATGATGAGAATTTTCGCCACCAGCGCGGCTAATCGGATAGTCTGGTATCCGTGCTCTAAGTAAGCGCCTATTGGCCTCCTCCCATTGCGCAGCACAAATATCGGATATACAGTATAAAGCCAAGTAATGCTGACGCATTTGATAGCAATACACAGCAAAATTTTGTAGTGTACTATGCCGACAACCAAAAGAATGGGTCAAAGGAAGGTACGGGTTTGCCCGTAGATTCAAACTCCGTTGGTTAAACGGATCAAGATCGGCTGACCTGGGCAAATAGACTGGCATCAATCCTCCGACGTTGCGGCCCTTTTGTCTGAAAGTCGTAGTTTTCACCCCGATGTGCTAAAAATCCTAAGGTTAGGAGTTTGTGACCTTCTAGCCAATCCCCTTTGGCCTAGGATTTGTTGGGGAGGCAGTGTAATATGAACCGGAAAACTGACGGCGAGTAGCAAAGCGACGGAGATCAAGCGATGGCCCTTGCTTTATCGAGATCCGATACCGTCTTGGTATTCAGGGCGACTGGTCCTCATTGGCGATGCTGCACATCCCATATTGCCCCGTAAGTTGTGTCTGCTTATGGACCGTCTCACCTAACTCCTCATGTTTGACTAACCGTTTTGGACAACAGATCAGGGCCAAGGAGGTTCTCAGGGGATTGAGGATGCAGCGGCCCTAAGCGTTCTGTTTTCAGATATGCCCGACTTCCGCCCTGACACAATCGAAGCTCGGTTGAAGCTTTTCCAGAAAGTGCGCATGAACAGGGCGTCTATAATGCAAATACTTTCAAATGCTCCATTTGAAGAGGCTGCGAAAGTCAAGGAATTAGCCAAGCGTTTTGTAGGGGACAGAGAACTTCCGACAGAGCAAAGTGAGCTACTAGGCCTCATTTTTAAATATGACGTTGTCGGGGATTGCAAGGCTCAGCTGGGTGGTTAGGATAAGGTACCTAGGTTATGAAGCTTGAGCGAGGGGCAGAATGCGCGGTTTCGGGTGCTTCTAAAGCCTTTAGTTTTCGGCAGCAAGGGGTTGGGTAACAATTCCTGGGGAAGCGTTAGATTAGCTCAGTAATAAGAAGGGTAACATTGAGGTGCTCATCAACCTGTTGGAGATAGAAAATACGAATTAAATGGACGCTGTTCAAAACGCGATATCAGGTGACCGCGCGAATTGCTGTCGCGTTCAATTAAGCTTTTGGTCCAAACCAGTTTAGCGCAATTGGAGTTTACTTTGAAGACGTCAATCATGTTGAAATAAGGGGCAATGTTGATAAATAAATCTCACCCCTCTAAGCCATGTCATTAAGGAGCTTGAAAAACCAAGGTAATTGCTGGAGCTCCCGTCGAATTAAAAATACACGTTCATGACTAATATGAACAAGGCAGCTCGTCTGTTATTCCGTCTGAATACTGCAGATATGTGTGCGCGCTCGAGGGCAGCAAATTATCCATCGTCGTCGCACTAGAAGGCCAAAGCACTATTCGGACTATTACATTGAATGACAATGTTGCCAGTCGGGTGAGAGCACTTCGATGGTCAAAACCACCCGGTCTAGTGGTCGCGGAACCGGATTCGTTTACCCCGGATAGCCAACGCATTCTCTGCGCGAGCGGAAATCATATTTCGGTCTGGGACCTGCATGATGAGGCCTGGTCGGCTGAGATTGAAGCGGGCGACGCGTTCAACTTCACTCTTGTCGATTTTGCCGCCACTCATGATGAGCTCATTGCATTTTCCGAGTTTAACGTGCAAGTGACTATATTTAGCCTGTCAAGCGGCGAGCAGCGGATAATCAAATCGCCCAAGTTTGCTAATTCCAATGGTTATGGCTTCCGCCCTGGCACTAGTCATCTTGCCATACTTTTAAAGCTTGATGGGAATGACACATTGACAATTCATGAACCGGAAACCTACGAGGCTATCACTACAGTAGCACTCAACACAGCTGACGCCCAGGGGTTGAAGTGGAGTCCAAACGGCGCATGGATAGCTGTCTGGGATTCAGCGACGGCAATTACCAAGGTTGCAATCTACACTGCGGATGGGCAACACTACAGAACTTATAGCGGTGCTGCCAACGACACTAACCTGGGCGTTAAGACGATAGAATGGAGCCCGGATTCACGTCTTTTGGCAATTGGAAAACACGATGGCACCGTAGATCTAATCAATTCGAACACCGTGAGTCCTCCTTTCACCCCACCTTCCTCTGACATTAAAGCCAAGACTAAATTTTCTGCAGTTTACATTATCATCAACTCTCGAAGATCCAACTTCATTCGGATCAATCGGCCGTGATATCTATGTTGAACAGCAGTCAACAATGATACACGGAACCGAATATCTTTTGGCTCCAAAATCGCCAGTCTTCCCATATACATACAACATTGCGGGGGGCACACGGGCAGTTTCCACAATCGCCTTCAACCCCACCGCCGACACGATTGCAACGATAGACCAAGGGCTCCCACACATTGTCTGGATGTGGTCAACCAAAGCCCAGCCTCCAGTACTTGTCGGAGCTTTGGTCCAGAAGTCCAATATTCGCCAACTCCTTTGGTATCCGCAGTTCCCAGAGCTTCTTATGACTATCAACGACGACGATGCACCGACCGTCCATCAATGGATATGCAGCCACCGGCCGAGAATCGCCCGGATACCGATTGCGAGTGGAGGAAAATATTCTGCCTGCTGGCTAAAAGCCGACACCAGTCAAAGTGGACTTATGTGGTTTGGGTGGCAGAGCGGATGGGCCTTTGGGTATGTCACTGGGAACGGTGCGGATACCGCATTTACGCAAATTACGAATGTTGAGGATGATCATCCACTGTTAAACATTGAGGACTTTCCTACTACGTGAAGAGATAGTAGCTTCAGGTTCGATCCTCATGAGGTGGTTTAAATTCGGGCATTTTAGGCAGGTGACACTTCCTCGGATAGGATTTGGTTACAAAAGTATCAGAAGTTGGATCTACATTCAACGACAGGATGATCTTCTAGAAAAGGCCAACTGGAAGACAACGTTCCGAGTCTCCATGATGTAGTACGGATACTACTTGGTGATATCTGGCAGTCATTTATGGTGGAGATATCCGTACGAAAGGACGGCAAGGGTATCTATTGGGGAATAGTTAATTCATCTTTGGGGCGTCTGCAACTAGATATCCCGCCCTATATAGAATAACAACCCACTCGCTCACAACAAACTCCGCTGCTTCAATCCATACTTCCTCCACGTCTTGGCGCCTCTCCGCGCTAAGCCCTTAGTCATCACAGGCTAGCCCGTTTTGGCGAGAACGAGGGCTTAGGGCTAAACACGCTTAGTCATACCCCACTCGGAAATTTCGCACCTTTGACGAACCAGCCTCAAACTTCTCTTCGACCGCTGTTGAACACCTCGTCGTCGACAACCACCGCATATTCCACCCAACATGGTGAGTAGCCGTCCCGTCCGGCCCTTGGCGATGCGATGGGCGTGGGAGGATGACAATACTGATGCGTCGCCGATGGATATAGGCACCCGCAGCAAGCACCGGCGGCAAGAAGCAGAAGAAGAAGTGGTCCAAGGGCAAAGGTACGAAGATTATCCACGCTGTACATTCCGGCATATCGAACGATTGCGACTCTATTTTTGAGAACCCGACGCCATCCACCCCCCGGCCGGCCCATTAAAAAGAAACAAAAATCACTAACGCAGCCCTCTTCTTTCTGAACCACAGTTAAGGACAAGGCCCAGCACGCCGTTGTCCTCGACAAGGCCACTTCCGAGAAGCTCTACAAGGATGTGCAGTCCTACCGCCTCATCACCGTCGCCACCCTCGTCGACAGACTGAAGATCAACGGCAGCTTGGCCCGGAAGGCTCTCGGTGATCTGGAGGAGAAGGGACAGATCAAGAAGGTCGTCGGTCACTCGAAGATGAACATCTACAGTATGTCGAATCCGATTAAAACCCCCCTGCTTTGTTTGCGCTTTGGTTTGATGGAATTGGATTGATTCTGGCGAGGCAATGCTTTTCGGCACTGTGGTGGATGGAAATGGGAAATTTACGGTTGGCTAACATATCCGCTCTTTTCTTTCCAGCCCGTGCCGTTACCGCGGAAGAGTAAACGATTTCCAACCATTCACGTTTCCTCGTCTTCCGTTCCCCGGGTTTCTGCGTTCGTCAAAGCGGTGTTCTGATTTCCTCCTTCCTCAATTATTTTTTTTTTTCGCTTCCCGTGCTGGGTTTGTTTTGTCATGCATTTTTTTATCATCGTCATGGGTAGATGAATATGAAAATCGAAACATAATTCCGCATGGCGGGTGCAAGATTCCCATCCAAAATGAAAAATTGTCAAAACTTCCTGATGCGGGTTGGTGATGTGGACGGAAAAAGAAGAACAGGAGGATGTATGATATCCTGCGGCCTTTGATTTGCATTCCAATTTGTGATGGGCATGTCATTGTTAGGCAGATCGCAATCCAGCCGAATCTGTATGTCACGTATCCGCATTCCATGAATCTGGACGCCTGCTTTAAATGATACTCGGGACTTGAACCTCGACTGAAAATATTGGGGAATCATAAACGCCAGATGGAAACCAAACAATCAAAATATATCCCCTAAATATCCAAAACATCCCAATCAGGTTCCAAGGCCAAAATCTACGTAAAATATATACAAACCAAAAATAAAAAGCCACTCCCAACAAAAACCAGCCCACAGCAGGACACCTATCCACCTATCCCCCTCACTTCCCTCCCCCCTTCGCCATCTGCTCATTAATCCTCGACCTCTTCGGCCTCATCTTCGCCGCATACTCACACAGCTCCCTCCTCTCCTCCCCCCTCCCCTCCACCCCGGGCCCCCCCACCACCCTCCCAACCTCAAAATACTTCTCATGCCCACCAAAAAACCCAACCCAATGCGCCACCTGCTTCTGCACCTTCTCCCTCGCCTCCCTGCCCTCCCTCTCCCTCCTAACCTTCTTCTCCCCACCACTCAACGCGCGCTCAACCGGATTCTCCCCATCGTCTTCAACAGGCATGAACATCTCCTCCACCCCGCGCAGGTCAGGCGTCTTGTCGTCCTTGAAGCAGCCCGTGACAAAGGCGCGCGTGGCGTCGCAGCCGGCGAAGTGGCTGTAGCTGCCGCCGGGCCCGTAGGTGTGCGGGCTGGCGGAGACGTCGAAGATGGTGCCGTTGATGGCGAGGTAGATGGGGAGGGATAGGTCGGTGCCGTTGTAGAGGGATAGTTGGGATGGGGTGAGGGTTATGGGGCCGCGCTGGAACATATGTTAATATTAATTTAAGTGATGTGTGATGTGTGATGTCAGAAATGCATACGAAATAGCTCACGACGGCCGGCCACTTGGTGAACCACGGCTTGTAGCCCCAGAGGAAAGAGTTGGTGGTGACGTAGTAGGAGAGGGCGGAGGAGGAGAGGAAGAGCAGGAAGATGATGCGTAGTACGTCGAGGATGCTGAGGACGCGCGGGTAGGCGGATTCTTCGTTGGCGCTGGCGCTTTCGCTTTCGCTTTCGCTTTCTGCTGAGGATGACGTGGCGGAGAGCTCTTCTTCTGGCTTTTGCTGCTTCTTTGAGGACGCCGTGGCGCCTTTGCCAGGCCGTTGGCGCATGGAGGGCATGTCTGGCTGCGTGGTCCGGTGCGCGTCCTGGTTAGGATGCGAGGAGGGTGAATGGCACAATGCGGTCAATTGGGACGATCCCGGAAATCTGTGCGCCGGCTGGGGATTGGTGCCTGCAAATGCGTTGTCGGCGCAGATGGAGGTCGATGTCGATGTCGATGTTGGATGTCGTTAAGCAACACATGGCCAGTTCCTCGCCTAAATTTGTCAACCCCAGCTAAATATTTACGTCATGGCGCAACCACGATATTGTGTTTACTATTTATTATTCCCGACAGATAGTTGGTTCAGCATGGATGTAAACAATGGCAGTGGCGGCCTGGTTTCAGTTTCTAGTTCATCATGTTGTTTCATATATTTACATCAAGGACGGCTTGAACACGGCGCCATGTCATGTATTTACATACATTAGAACAGAGGCATGCATCGGAGAACATGGCCAACTCAAAAAACCAAGCCGCAGTAAAGGTATATAGCATTTCCATTTGCCCAACTGACCATACTCCCAGTAAACAATAGCGTCAGTCAAGTTATATTTTAAGCCTCCCCATGCTTCATTCGCCCCGATTCAGTCATGCCTCGTGCTCCCAGTTCCGAGAGAATACTTCATTCAGCGCATCCTGGAAGGTCCGGCAGTTCATGTCGATAAGGCCCTTTTTATCCTTTGCGTCGGCGTTTTTGATTACCGATACAAGGCATAGGTATCTGGGTAACATTATTTAGTAGGTAACGCGAAAAACTATAGGAGACAACATACTTATTCATCTCCATCAGATGGATCATACTCCTATCATGCAATATCACATGGCTCTCTGCCTCGGGTATTTGCGGGCCCTTTGGCTTCCGCTGCGGATGGTCCCAGGAATACAGCTCGCTCACATCAACGATAACATCAATGTAATCAGAGCACATCTCATAGCAGGCCATATCCACCGGCCGCGTGTCGGAGGCAATATATATCTTGCTCAGCACGTCGAACAGGTATGTCTTTTCCATGCCGGAGTTGTTAGCGAGGATATTGATGAGGTTCTCCAGCGTGGAGAGCTGCGGGATGAGTTTTTGGATAACTTTGCTGAACGCTTCGAAGACGGAGTAGTCGTATATCGAGGTGAGGTAGTAGTGGACTGGGGCGTTTTCGTAGCCTGCATCACTAAGTTCGTCGGAGATGAGCTGCACGATGTCTTGGAAGGTGTCGGAGCGGAATTCCTCGGATAGCCCGTCTACTTTGTGGATAAAGACTTCGATGTTGATGTTTGGGTAGTATTGTTGGACTAGGAGGATAGTCCGATTTAGCCGTGAGACAGCCTCCAGATAGTCATCTTGAGCATCAATCACCCAGACTAATGCGCCCAAGGTGCCGAAAATATCTTCGAGGTCGAATGACGGTTCGAGATATTCCAGTTGCCCGGGGAAGTCCCAGACTTGGAAATCCATAAATGAACTGCAAAGAATCATTAAATATGCACGATTATTTGAACGGTGGGGAGCACAGACTGTATCGAATCCTTTTGGATACGGGTGGTCGATTCGAGGAATAACGTTTCTGTTGGAGGCATTTTGTGGAATACAACGCTCGATATGGAGGATTTCCCGCTCCTTGTAGTACCATCAGCAATGCCGTACTTCCTGAAGACTGCGTTCTACACTTACCGACGTAGTCCCATCAGCAATAGCCGGGGCTTCGTGTCACGGAACTTGCTACTCGATAGCTGCCCGGACCTGCTCTGAGGCTGAGGGTTGGGGGGGTGTAGGTTGTTTGTGCCCTGCAAATTTTCCTCGAGGCTTAGCTGTGCTCTGGTCCTTATAACAGGTGGACTTCCATGCAAAATTGTGCTATCAGAATAAACAAATCGGTCCTGTCCTGGTTCGACCAGGTAATGGCGTTGCGGCATAGACATCGCGCAGTGGGGTATTTCACGATCAATCGCGACAAGAGGTTCAGGGGCAGGAAGCAAATCGCTTTTCATACACAGCGCTATAACCCTTCCTAATCGCTGATAAAGCGAAAAGTTTGAATTGTAGGTCCTGGCGCCCAGTAATAGGAGTTCCAGGCGCGCTTTGTCACAAATTGGCAGCCGTGGGCCGCTCGGGACGAGAAACAGATATCAATCATTGTTGATGATGAATCTGCCCCGCCATATTCTCCGCAACTGAAGACATCATGACAATGCAAGGAAGTGGAGGGAAGGATCGAGATGGCACGCCCACAACTTGATATCCAACTGAACGAGCGGGAAAGAATAAAGCAAAAGTCCTGAGGGGCCGAGCAAGAAATGTGAAAGCTTCAAAATCAAACGAAAGTTTGAAACAGCCGATGGAATCAAGAAATTTAAAGTCAAGAAACAAAAAGCTTGCAACAAGGATTTGAAAGAGATAAAGTAAATCGTTTCAACTGGGAAACCAGGGTTTGTTGTGATACGACCCATGTCGGTGTGCGAGATTGCGGCGGAACCGACGATAACATATAATAGATGTTTCAGAAGCCCGAAAATACTCCGCATAGTGTTATGAGGTGCGCACAGAAATTGCCAGGTGTGTGTGGCTACACATCATCCAGAGGGGGCTCCAAAGGGGAAAGGGACACGACCGGGCGAGGAGTAAGAAGAAGCGGTGACCTTACCTCCATTTGAATGTGCGCCGAGGCTGACCGCAAGAATAAAATGCTGTTATATGCTGTCTGGAGAACGGATGCGGCTATAATAGACACATTACGGAAGCGGCCATGATTCCGTCAGTGCCGAGACTCTAGAGGGGTGGGGGAGAGGCGAGAGAGAGGGAGCTTCCATACCCTCCGGACTCTAGATGCAAAGAAGGCGTTGACGGCTCTGGCGCCGCAACAGGAGCAGGTTAAGACTCTTAGGAGAGACCACCGCAGTTGAGAATTAAACCGGCAAGAAGCGCAATGCCAGGGTCTGTAGCGACGGAGGGGATGCAACGGCTATAATTGGGCACGCTCGAGCTGTCAGAGACTCAGAGGTGGCTGATTCCGTCGATAATTGGTTTGCCGCAGCGCCCTTTGCAAGTCTTTGTTGCTTTCCACCAGACTCGGGCCAGACGAATGGGAGGGCGGGCTGGCAATGGAAAAGGGCCCAAGGCAAGCTGGCCGGGCCTGGAAGCTGATATGGCGGCAGACGGAGCTCTGGGACAAGCCAACGTCTGCGCAACCTGGTGAGCGTGTGGATGGACAATGGCTGACAGTCAAAATCGCGGTACGGGAGCAAACAGGAAAGCCAGCACCTATGGGGAGAGTCGAGGGAGGTTGTGGACGGGATGAGGCTGGTGGTGAGGAGAAGTTGGGTTGAGGTTGAGGTTGACGAGACGAGGCGGGGCCCATGCAAAATGGCAGCATGGATAGGGATGTCGACGGGGAAGACAGCCACACCAGGGCGGTTTATGCGCTGTTCGATGTCTGGATGGCTGTTTATGGCCGGTGTCTACTGGGCGATGCTGTCTGGTTTCTGTATATTCGACGTCATGCATTTCACCATCTATCTACAGCCTGGATATGAAGCCACTGCAACTACAATAAAAGCAACAAATACACAGCCCCTCGCGGTTTGAAACGAGAAACAGATGTTCAGACACATAATCACAATGGCAAAGAGCATTTATCTGCTATCCATATTCCCATTCAATCATGTTGCTGGAATGCGCGCTGGCCACCCTAACTAATTCTCAACGTCATCAACACCGCTCTTTAACTACCCCAACTTCAACCTCAACTTCAACCTCAACTTCAACCTCAATATCACTCCCCTCTCCCCTCTCCTCTCCCCACGCTGTTAACCCCCGCCACGCCCCTGTCTTGGCCTTGAGCTACATCTGCCCTCCTTGTCCGTGATTATCTCGCCCTCCCGCCTCCAATGACGTCCCTCGTCCCCCGTGAGCCCTATTCCCAGGAAGAGCTCCACAAGCTCTATCCCAAGGGCCTCCAGCTGCAATTGGTCCAAGTCGTGAGTCTTCTCCCTCCTGCGCACCTCAAGACCATCTATACTGATATCTCATGTCTGCCAATGCATTAGTTCCTACGCCATGGTAACTCCTCCCTGTCATCACCCGTCCCGGTCTTCTCAGGCCCGTTCCGCTCATTCATATCGGAATCAACTTCTAGGTGAACGGACGCCTGTGTCTGCTCGCTTTCAACATGTATGCCGTTACAATGAATAACCCAATCGACCTCCTCTCTCCTTCTTTTCTTTGCTAATCGATAGGTAGGCTGGCCTGGCTCCATGTAATATCCCCCAGCTCCCACCCTTCCCCCGCTCGCTCACACACTGACTGGTCCCGACCAGATTGGCCATACTGCAATGTTGCCAGAAGACTGTCAGCTATGGCAGCCTCGAATGAAGATCTGTCCAGCTGGGATGGATTCACGTGGCGTAGAAGGATGGAGAGGTTTGGAGAAAACGACCAGGCGTTGATGGCAGTCGGTCCAGAGGGAGAGACTGAAGGCATCTGGCGAGTCCCGAATTTCCACCCGAATATCCCACTGGCAGACTGGCTTATACTTTAAAATAGCCATCCAGGAGAATTGACGGACGAGGGCCGCCAGTCTACCTATGCTCTGGGTCAGCGATTACGATACCTGTACATCGACCAGCTTGGGTTCATGCCCAGCATTAGATCCGGCACCGAGGACATGTACCTCCGCACTACTCCCATTCCAAGAGCCCTCGAGTCCCTCCAACAAGTCTTCTGGGGCATGTACCCCCCAGAGGCGCGAACCGCAAACTTCGCCCGCCCAACCATCGTTGCCCGATCTCCTGCAGAGGAAACGCTATTCCCAAATGAAAGCAATTGTCATAGGTTCAGACAACTAGCACGCCTTTTCGCCCAGCGTGCCGCAGACAGATGTATATCAACACCATGCCATCCGTATTGCCCATAAACCGTGCATATGCCTAGACTAACCTGCCCTTCTAGGGAACGACTCCGAACAAATGGAATACCTCAATTCTGTCTGGAGCAAATGGATGCCTGAGGGCTCCCGCGTAGCTGTCGACTCCCGACCTCGCCTCTCGGGAATTATGGATACGATCAATGCCACCCTGGCACATGGACCCGGAACCCGCCTGCCTTCTGAATTCTACGACCCCAAGGCCCGCGAATACTGCGACAAGATCGCCACTGACGAGTGGTTTGCTGGATACAAGGAGAGTAATGAGTACCGCAAGCTGGGAATTGGAGCACTTGTCGGAGACGTCGTCGACCGCATGGTCAGTGCCTCCGTGGACGGTGGCTGGCGGCCAACCACAAATTCTACAAAGAATGAAGTTGACGCGGCCGTCAAATTCGCTCTCAGCGGCTGCCACGATACAACCATAGCCGCGCTGCTCCACAGCCTGGGAGCATTCGACGGTGAAAAGTGGCCACCATATACATCCTCCATTGCCTTCGAGTTGTTCAAAGACGTGGACGGTCGTCACGCCACGAAACCAGGTGATATCCTTGAAGAGCTCAGTGTCCCAGATACCGAAAGCCTGCCGCCGAAGAAGAAGTCGTCATCCTCTCTAATGTCTAAATTATTTGGTGGAAAGTCTTCGCCAGAGCACCCAATACCCTCCGAAACCGCGCGTACCTCCGTCTCCGAGCTCCCCCCGCTTCGCAACCACTACGTCCGCATCCGGTATAACGACCGCCCCGTCCGTATCCCCGGCTGCGCGGCGAAGCCTGGCAACCATCTCCCTGGTGACGACACGTTCTGTACCCTTGAGGCGTTCAAGAAGATTGCGGATAAATTTACGCCGCGCAACTGGCAGGCGGAGTGTGGGCAGAATTTGGATAAGGGGATGTTTGCAGAGGGAGATGATCTTTCTGGCTATTAGGTTCCTCATTTTTGAGAATGTGGCTGACGTATAATTTTCTTTCAGGCCTGAGGGCCTTTTGGGGGATAAATTTGTGGACATAGGGAGTATCTCACTTGCAGTTCCCGTTTATTTTTCCCATTTATTTCCCTTTTCTGCCTCCTTGTCTAGGAGTACAGAATTTCTGTCTCTATATATATAGAAAAAATGGATGGATACCAAAACTGGAAATAATCTACCTGTATTGTCCTCCATGGAACCAGAACCCTACTAACACAAGGGTTGGATGAGAAGTATATTTAGAAGCTAAATGCCAATAGCTTTGATGTCACTCCTGACAAAAATGTTATAGTCACCATTGCCATCATGTATGGTGGGCTCGTATGGCGAGGAGATATTCAAACAGATGATGGTTACGAGATCTGATGCAGCAGATAGTAAGCTGAGCAGTGGAAAGATTTGTCCATGTGCATCATTCCATTCATAGTGAACTTCCCCTAACCTACCTACACTTGAACAACAACAATAGAAACCTGTTGAATAGAAGGGTATGCATCCCCACTCATATACTATATAGCCACCCAACATTCGTGACAATATTCCCTTTCCCAAAAGTGTCACTAACCCCCTTTCCCCCAAGAACAAGCTCAAGCTGACACCCATTCCTTACAAACTCAGACGGCAATCCATCCAAACTCGCCCGAGGAACCGGGGGCACATCCCTCGTCCCATACAGGCCCTCTAACAGGCTCGTAGGGCGGGTAAATAAGGATCCGCAGAATATTCACGGAAGATGTGTTTTCCGTTCCGTCCCAGTCCCAGACTCAGCCGCCAGTTAAAAGCCGTAACCGGCTCCCCAACCAGGCTAGCAAGAACCGCATAGCGGATAGGATCTAGATCTGCCGGGTCTAGGATGCGCTCTAACTAGCAACCAGGAGCGCTGGTACCAGAAATACCCAGTCTCCTGGCCCATTGGACTGTACTCGCCGGATAGCATGGATTCAAGGAGCCCGTAGAGGGAGCGCAGAGGGGTATCCCGTGCTCGCCAGAGTGTGATGGCGGGGAGATTGACAAGGTCATGACAACAGTGGAACATCAGGTCCTCATTGCCTAGGAGCTCCTGTGGAGGTAAAGGGTCTGGGACGGGGAAATGCCATGTTGGACAGGGGATGAAAAGACGCAAGAGGGCCAGCCAGGGGTGGGCGTGATTATGTCGCAGTCGAGCCCGGCTGCCGCGGAGATGAAGCGGGGATTCAAGACGACGGACCTGGAACCAGTATCGGTGGAAGATGAGCTAGAGGCGCAGGCGGAGGGGAAGGTCGTGGCGTCGTAGAAGGGCGGGCATGTCGCTGCTGTCTACACGGAGAGAGCAGCGAGGAGCTTTGACTAGATCAGGCTGATGGTTATGAAGTTCCAATGATAGTTTCGGTATTTTTATGGGAGATCGGAGCGGAGGGATGTCGAAGAGAGGAGATGTTCGATTCATTCAACGGTCTGAGAAGGTGAGTTCAACCGCTATTTATAGATCTGAAAGCGAAAGACGGTGAGATGGAGGATTGGAGCTTTGGTGCCTGTGAATACACAAATAGCGGCGGTCAGAGCGTTCAGATAGTGCGCCACCTGGCGTCAGTTTTCTAAGATTGGGAATTTCCAGGATTATCGATGGGGTCGAGGAAAAGGATTTTGCTCGTGGGGTTTGGGAAAGTCAGCTCCGAGGTTTGGAGGAGTGGGAGAGTGTCAAGCAACGGGAGGGGAGTCGCAGTCACAGTCTAGATATTGATTTGACGATTCTATACAGTTATTTAAATGTTCAAGGGTCCCAGCAGAAGATTCTTTGTAAGAGATTTCCCTGCCTCTCCTTATATCCAGACCAAAGCTCCCAAATCAACTAGCCCTGTACCTCTTCGGCCAACGAGCGCACCACACTTCTCAGCAACGCTACATTCGCGCCTTGAATCCTTTCAACCAGCCCGTCCCCAGCTACCCTCGCAGACGCGCTCTGCTTATCACCTCGCACCACAACCGGGCTCGGTTTCCCATCTTTAAAAACCACAAAGGTCGGCATGGCAGTAACATTATACCGCTGCGCAACATCTTTGACGGAATCGACATTGACCTTGGCAAAAGCGAGTTGGCGCGGGCCGCTCTTGGAAGCGTACTCGTCGGCTAGTTTGGAAAAGACCGGGGCAATGGCACGGCAGGGAGGACACCAGTCGGCGTAAAAGTCGACCACGACATAGCGTGTGGTAGATAAGAGGGCATTGAGCTGGGAGGATTCGCTGATTTTATGGATGTTGCCGGATGTTTCTGGGATGGGCGAGCGATCTGCGAAGAGGGCCTAGTTATAAAAAGTGAGTATCCGTTAGCATGTTGTTTTAAATCAGCTATTTGTCGGCAGACAGGTTCAAGTTTATATCGCGCTCTTCGACCAACATTACCAGGGAGGCTATGGTGGGGTAATAGATTGAAGTGAAATGACTTACTGGGCCGAATATGAAGATGATGACAATTGCTATGATGATATAGTAGAAGTTATCCATATTTGGGTAGATAGAGCAAAGAAGCCCTGCTAGATTTGGCGTTGATGAATGGTGAGATCTCGGAGTTTGAGGCGGGTAAGAAGCTTGAAGCAAGACGGAAGCTACGGATATTGGGATATTTAACCAACTCGGTTAGTTAACCATTTCTCCGGAGTTTGTCGGATACGAGAATTGCGCAATGCCACAAGCCTGCGGAAACCGTGTAGAGGAAGATATGATATGGCATAAACATCGATCTATATCAGGACGAGGTTGAGGTCGACGAGATGTAGTTCCTTTGATAGCGAGCTAGTCAGGATATGGGACGGAACAAAGTAGTTCCGGGTTTCCTAGTTGGGCCATATCAAACCAACCTCATCTCGAACTTGACGACGACGACAGTCAACACCCATCCAGGATCTGGTCTACTATCCAGAAAGCATGGAACCGAGTATTTGTTCTACACGATCATGGAATATGCTCTACCGGGTTGGTTTTCAATGTGAAAGCCAATGTATTGCTCCTATTTTCTCCTATTTTCTACCCCTTCCTTTGTCTACTAGTAGTACTAGTACTTCAGCAGTATCTTCCGTGGCCCTCGCTACCCCTGGATGTCCCATATCTCTTCGTCAAATTCGAAGTCCGACTCGCGGCGCATCTCTCTGTCTTCTATTCCGTTTGATCCTTCACTATCTCCCGGCCAATGAGTTCTCTTGTTTGGCTTGCTTCTGCTTCTTCCACTCCACCCACCGCCTGTCCCTCATGTTGGTTTCGAGGGCATGATTTCTCCCCCACTCGGAGAGTTCTTCCGCGGTGACAATGCGCCATTCCATTGGTATTTCCGAATACAGCCTTGCGATATATTCATCGGGGACGCGGTCAAAATACGCATGGGGAAACGTCGGCGAGATCCACTCGCAATAATCCTTAATAGCAAATGGCGCGTCAGCCTCTTCTCAACTCCCCGTTTTGCTTCTTCTTCCAAGGGACACTCACCTTTTCCCAGTTCGGGAGGACGGAACAGAACTTTTTGATCATTTCTTTTTGCCGGGACCATCGGAGTCGATGGAAATCAAATGCCAATAAAGTTCTCTTATCTTGGAAGCGTTGTTCGTCCCGTGCGTCCATTATTTTCTCCAATAATTCTCTCATCAATCCGCCGTCGTCGTCCGCCTGCTCCCACCCCCCCTCTTTGTTCTCACCTGCACTATTCGCCTCGTCTTTATTGGTTATTGGTGGTAGGACGCTTTCACCACCATTGTCCTTATTATTATCGTCCTGTTGGCGATATTAGCTGAGTCAATTCAGCGGAGGTGTGCTCTTCACTTACTGCCATTGGCTCCGGCTGGTGCTTGGGGCCTAGTGGGAACTACGATGTTTTGAACGACAAGAGGTGGCTTGGTCGGGTTCTTTTCAAGCGGAGTATGAAGTCGATTGCGCGATGGATATATGATGGAAGATAAAGAAGGACGCAGGATCAAATCCAGGGGGCCTTATATCGACTGCCAGGGGCAGCGAAGGAGAGGTAGGGGCAAGAACCGTCTAAGCAGACGTGGGAAGCTCATAAAAGATCGCAGACGAAGACAAAGAGAATGATAGAGTGGATCGGTCCACACCAACCCAGCGGTATTTCTCCTATCTCCTATCCTATCCATCGAAACTGCCCTATAGAACCCGACATCTGCCTCCAGCGTTCCTCCCTTTCCAGACCCGAACCGATCGAAACTACCATACATGGAGTCCCACGGATTGCCTCCTATACCCATCTAAGGACTTCCGCTATCAACCAACCCGTGTCTCACCTTGTTCCTCAATTCCGCGATATATTGTCTGGTCTGCGCGTTGCAGCTCCGGACCTGTTCCTTTGTCCCCTCGTCTGCGTCTCCCGGAGTGGAGTCCATGCGGCCCATTCTCTTTAGATACATGAAAAGATCTCTGATAGCCTTGTCTGGCAGCCGATCGAAATGGACCAAGACTACTCCCATTTTTATCCATTCATAGAAATCCTTGGTTTTGATGGGATATATTAGCCTCAAATCATGTCATCCCGGACTGTTTTTTTTTTTTAAAAAAAGGACACTTACACAGGCGGTCCGGAGGCTCGAACGGAGGCAGTGCAGGAATTGCATCTGCATGTTAAATTCCAAGTCATAGAAACGGCATTCAAGCTCCTCCCGCATATAGTCCGTGACTGGCTCGGCAGCATGCGTGCGTTTTGTCGTTTTATGACGTCTTCTCTCGGCCCTGTTTTTCTTGAGAGCACCAGACTTTCGGGATTTACCGGTCAACTTCAATGGCTGTCGACCCTTTTTCCCTCTGGCGGTGGTGGACACAGCCACCACGACAGATTCCTTCTCGGTGTCCTAATCATGCGTTAGCAAGTGGTCTTTCAGGGGGCCATTACACCACTTACTTCCATCTGAGTTGGGGAGATAGTCAGCCCTGAGGATCCTTCCCTGGGCAAAGCTGAAGAACCTCCTACTCGGTCCTAACTGGAACCAGATGTACACTTGGACGGCTTGGATTGAAAAATATGACTCGCAATTGCTCAACGATATTGCAAAGCAGATGTGTTGGGATGGCGAATGGAAAGAATCTAGGAGCAACACATCCGAGAATATACAGTATGGCCGCTGATATAAATCGACCACTATCCATTCTGAGTGAATACTGGCGGATCGGGAACACACCGGAGTAGCGTCATCAAGGGAGAACACAGAGAGAATTCCAGTGAATAACAGCCAGCCCGTATTGTTCGGAGTTTTGCAAATCTCACCACTATAGTGGGCTCCTTTCCGTGTGAGGCTACTACCCCTGAAACCCCCAAGCGGATACCAAACCGAGCGTTGGAAATACACCCTGACTGAAATGGCTATATATTGGCAACTCATGGCGATGCATCACATTTGCTACCTACTCTAGGTATATAAAGAGCGGACAAAGGCATCCGACCCCTGGGCTTCGGTCCCAGCGCCATGTCAGTATACCTCTCTTAACTTGATACCTTTCGGCCGAAATCACACCTCATGATATCATACTATCAAATCCGAATCGAGTCAAGAATCTCCGTCGCTGAAACAAAACGGAAAAATTCTCGTCAACCCTTATTTCTCATGTACACACTCCTATCCTGTCCACACGGCTGGTCCAGGGAGAGTGTATGATGTTGGCACCGGGTAGTAAATATTAATCATGAGCCCGGGGTCTGTCGGGCTATATGCGCCTGGGAATGCCACCTTCGGGCCGGGATTGCCGCTTCCGCCTCCAGTTACGTTGATCTGAGCGCAGGAAATGTAAAATTGGGCGCCTCCAGCCGCGGAAGCGCTGTGAAGTGCGGTGTGCTCGACCCGCAACAAGTACTCCCCTGACGGCAGCGAGCTGGGTAGATTAACGGAGACGGTTGTTGCCGCTATCCTTCATTGTCAGCAGGTTATCAACAACAAAGCAAAACATCACGGGAATCTCTCACATTGAGATGGCCATGTCAAACCGCCAGGAGAAATATTTGGCCCGTCGCCATATATTTTAAACCACACCTCGCCTGATCCATCCCACGCCGCAGCCGACTGCCCGTCTGGAACCTTCGCCATATAAAACTGCAACGGGCCAGGGTGCGAGATCGATGAGCGCACGGCGAACTCGACAGTCGAGCCTGCAGCAACTTCCAGTGTCTCGGTGCTCGCTCCATTTGTACCGTCCTTGTTACACCGAATGTCGACCGTTTCAACGCTGGTGACGGGGCCGTTTGTGTACTCTCCGGTCCATTGGCGGACGTACTGCCAATCTCCGGTGCCGACGAGGGATGGGAATACGTCTATCCAGTGTGAGCTATTCGTCTGCTATACTGACCTGGCTTCGCTTTTGTAGCGTTTGGGTTTGGGAAGGGGTAGTGGGGAGTGGGTACATACAGTGAGCTGCTGCCTGTGTGATCACAGTGCCCAAGAGGGCAACGAATGTGGAAGACTTCATCCTTTACTATCGCTTGGTATCGTGGATGTGGGACTAGTTCGGTGCAATTCAGCAGACTTGCATGCAAAGATCACCTGCAAATGAAGCAACCTTTAGATGTCTTGTGTGAAGGATGAATGGCCAATATCCGGTGGGGAAACTAAACATCTATATATTTATCTCTCGGGATTTAAATTAATTTTCTCTTCCCCTACCCTGCTTTGCCTTTCTCCATACCCATTCGGACCCCCGGAATCGCTTGCAGGAAAAGCAGCGATCGGACAATCGGAAGAGTCTCTATAACGGGAGTCAGGCCAACCGGCAAGCATATACATACAACCTTGCTTACTCTAAGAGGTTCTTCCGCTGAAGATGATGCTTCCGGCTAAAAAGTCCAGCCTGATTAAAAGCATTCTACTACACAGGACCACCTATCCCTGCAAAATGGCCCTCGTCCCCGTCATATACACATGCATCCCATTATCCAGTGCTAAACTTCCCTGTCTGTCGGCTATCGACTATCAACATCATCTGCGGGGTATCCCTGTTGTAAATCACTATGATATGCGTGGGGAAGCTGGTCGATCGAAGCTCCAAAGGAGTTGGCTTATCTGGACATATTTTTCTTTTTGGAAAGCGATCCTATGGTTCAAGGAAACACGGCCGAACATAACAACCTTGAAACAAGAAACAGTTGATGGTAATTGCAAATGGACTTAGGGATGCCGCTGTTTCGAACCATGTATGCATTGCTGGGCTCGCCTTTATTGCCATCCCACTGCAACCTCCGCTTTTTCGATATATTACAGGATAAAGCGGAATTGCCTGGGCACTCGCAACGGGAAATATGGATCGATACGTACCCCACCGAAGTGTATCGAGCAGTTCCCAGTCACCTGTCAGGGGGACAGTTGCTGGGAAGTGATTAGCCTAATATACTCAAAATGACGCATGATACCTCCAACCGACCATTAACTCACACTGACAATCAAATACCCCATGCCTTTGGTCTTCCATCTCCATCCACCATCGTCGTCTATCTCGAAGACCGATCTCCTACCACACGGGAAGTGTATCCCCCAGCCATATGGTACCCCTGTCCGTCCCGTCAATTCCTGCCGAAATAGATTTGCCAGCAACCGGGCCGAACTTTGATCGTCAATACGATTGGCTCTCTACTTAACCCGATCCTCATTAGTTGATCGGGCCGTGTGTGGCCGATGTTATGCTTATTTTAATGTCGTGATCCGATGTGGCGAGTTCGCGTGGGATTTACCGTGAGTATGGGGAGATAGCGGGTTAATTATAGATGCTGGCTGTCTAGTCCCTAGATGAGGTTATGTTGGAGTCGTTCATCTTCTTACGATTCTAGCTGGAAGGAAGAGGGATATTCTGCTTGTCTGCATGGGTTCCAGGGCATTTGTTCAAGGGTTTGTTCTTGATGATCGCTTGTCGTCATAGAATCAACCAGCCAGTGGAGAGGAAAGGCAAACTAACTCTGTCCTCCTACAGACATTTTCATTTCTCAAATAACATGGCTTCTTTATACTACCTACATTTCCCCTCCCCCAAATCTGACCCTAAACCAACACTCTCCCCTCCTCATCCTCCCACCCCATCTCCTGCAGGGTAAACCCCATAAGCGTCCTCCCTTTCCCCTCTGTCTCCCCCCACACGCCCGGCGCCGCATCAATCAGCCTCTTCTCCCCAATCTCCTCATGCAAGCGGTTCATCTGCTCGACCTCCTCGTCCGTCAGCGGAACTGGGCGGAGGTTCTCAACCATACGTTCCGGCGAGGAGGAGTGCGGGATGGGCAGGATACCGCGCCGGACTAGCCAGGAGATGATCACCCCGCCGGTGGAGGTGTGATAGCGGGATGAAAGCGCAGCGAGCAAGGGGTGGTTGTATAGGGCTGCTGAGTCGACGTAGAGGGATTTGGGGCCGCCGCAGAGTGGTCTATCACAGGTTAGTTAATTCATCACCCAATAACTTCAGACAGGAAATACACAAAGAAGAAAGAGAAAAGGAAAACTAAAACCCACCCCCAAGACAAAACCTGTATCCCCCTCTCCTGACAATAATCAACCAGCCGCAAACTCGGCCGAAACGGATGCACCTCGATCTGATTAACCACCGGCTTCACCGTGCACTCCTTCAACAACACATCCAACAATTTCTGCGACAAATTACACACCCCAATACTCCGACACTCCGGCCCAACAAGCTTCTCCATCTTCTTCCACGTCTCCACAAACGTCGGGCTATCATCGACCCCACTCCACCGCCCATCCGGACGGATATGACTCGGCCAATGCATGAGGAAGATATCCACATAGCCGACATCCAGCGCGTCCAGCGACGCCCGGAGCGAGACGGCGGGATCGTCATGGTGCGCCTGTGCGAGTTTGGTGACGACTGTTATTTCCTCGCGCGGGACGCCTGAGGCGCGGATGGCGTTGCCGAGCAGGTCCTCGGTTTGGTAGATTGCGCAGGTGTCGAAGAAGCGGTGGCCGGCGTGCAGGGCGTTGAGGAGGATGTTGGTTACTTTTGGTTTGTCCTCGGGGGGGAGGAGGAGGCCGTCTATTTCGTAATTGTTAGATTGTATATACTATATATGGTTGAGGGGACGGTAGAGTAGAGAGATGGATGCGGACGAACATTGCATCCCCCCGAAGCCGACGGCGGGGACTTTCTTCCCTACGCAGTGTGTTAGTTTGATGGTTGAATGAAATAGGGAAGGGGGGGTAATGTAGGTAGGTCTCAATCAATCAATATACGTACCATCGCTCAGCGTGAACGTAGGCGTCTCAGACATATTCGCAGCTTATCTGTCTTCCTTATTTATCCCTTGAACTCAACTGGAAGCGCAGCACGTAACTAGTTATTTAGTAGACGCTCACGAAAGATAAACCCCGTGAAAAGAAAGAAGAAATGAAAGGCAAATGATGAGCTGGTTAGTAGTTATAGCTATTCCCCATAAATAGTAAAGCAATCAAGCAAGCAAGCTCGGTCTTATATAGTATCCCCTCCCCCTCCCCAGACCCCACCTTTCCTAAAACCCCCAAAATCCTACCCTGTTCTGTGCTGTTCTATTCCCGGATCCTAATCACAAGCAAGAACCATGTCATCTCATCTCACCAGGAAGCAGGAAGCAGGAAGCAGGAGCAGGAACAGGAAGAGGAACAGTTCAGCCCCGATGCGGTGCCCCCATGGATAAGCTAGCTACGTTTAGGTAGTCAGCTGGTTGGTAAGAAGCTGGTGGTTGTATAATTAGGTTATTCAGCTGCTGCTAGTTCACCGGTAGTAGGTAACTAACTAACTCACTGAGCCCAGCCCTGGAGGCTGGAGCTGAATGAATGTGGATGGAATGGGGGATGGAGGATGGAGGATGGTTGGTTAGTATAGAGTAGTTGCTTGTATAAAGGATGCATGGCATGGGTGAGGTGAGATTTAAGTTAAGGTGTTTTTGTAACTATGGAGTTATGGATATGTAGAAGGACTCGGAGTTATGGATAGATAGTACTAAGGCCGGATGTACTGTGTGTGGGTGTGGGTGTGTCTGAGGATGAGCTGGCTGGGGAGGACTGGATCTATCTATCTGGATCAATTGTCCTTAGTTTGAGTGGGTGGGTGGGTGAGGGAGATACAGACACGAGCAGGTATTGGTATCGATATGGGAAATATATATGAATATGAATAACAATGCTAATTAACAATAAACAGAACGAACATCTAAAGTGTATGAATGCGCCGTACTTCTCTCTACCTCTACCTATCGTACAAACAACAAAGATGCAAAAGACCCACCCAATCCAACCCCAAACAAAACAAAACAAACTCACTGCCCACCAGCAGCAGACGCAGCAGCGTTCTCCTCCCCACTACCATCACCCCGCTCCGCACCCACAGCCGTACTCTCATAAACAAACCCCGGCTCCCGCCTCCCCCTCCTCTGCGCCGGCGTCATCTTATCAACGCGCCACTCCACCCCCTTCCCACTCTCCTCCGCCGCCCTCCTCGCCTTCTCCTGCGCCTTCTCCACCGCCTTCTTCACCCTCAGCGCCTTCTGCTCCGCCGCCTCCTTCTCCTTCTCCTTCTTCTTCTCCGCTTTCTTCTTCTTCCGCGCCGACTCCGTCTCACCCGCGTTTCCACCCTGGGAATCAATCTGCTCCGTCGCCGCCTCCTCCTCCCCGAGCGTCGCGCAAAACACACGCATCATCGCTTGCCCGTACTCTTGGGCGTTCAGCGCATCCCCGACGCGGACGGACATGAGGTCGTAGCCCGTGACGACGGGGACGCAGGATGGGTGGTGCGTGGTGCTCGGTAGCCGGCTGATGGGGATATCGTCTGAGAAGTCGATATCAGGCATTGGGACGTCTGGGTTGAAATTGGCATTGCGGTCATCGAGCGCATTGGAGCGGGATGGGGACTGGGATGGGGTTGGGGATGGGGAGCGGGAGCGCCATCTGGACGACTTGGTGCCGGCCTGCGAGACCTTGCGCGAGCGATATTCTGGATCCCATAGTAGCCGGAAGCTGCTATCGCGTGGGCCGGTGCCGTATCGTTGGCTGAAATGGGTTAGGACGATGATGCGGGCGCGCATGGCGGCGCCGACTTTGAGCGCCTCGCTGATTGTCGAGTGCCGTTTGGCTATTGCGTCGCTTTTCATGGTGTCGTCGAAGGTGCATTCGTGGATGAGCACGGTGGCGTCCTGGCCGATTCCGGTGAAGTGGCCAGAGGGCCGGCAGTCGCCCGAGTACGCGACTTTGAAGCCGCTGGGGAAGACGAAGGCAGTGCCCTGGGAGCCCGCGCAATGGAGGACTGGGGCGACGAGGATCGAGGAGAGCCCTGTGAGTGATTGGAGGAGGGGGGCGAGGGGAGAGGCGGACGGGTCGAAGGAGAGTGGGGTTCTGATTTGGTTCCCGTCGTGGTCGAGGAGAGGGGTGCGGTCGCTTGCGAAGTGGTTATAGGTGAATATCGAGTCCACTTGGCCGGCTTTGAAGACGGTGTCCGATTCGATAGGAACGATTTTATCGAATCCGTAATTTTCCACGCAGGCATATTCCGACAGCCATTGAATCATGTGTTTAGCCGACACGATACAGAGCCTCTTCTCGCTGAGAATTTTCGTAAGATCCTGCTCTGGCTCAGCTGGAGCGCCTGGTGGAGCTCCATAAACCTCCTGATGCCAGGCTTTGATGACGGCCACAGTACCCAGATGGTGATCGGCGTGTAGATGGCTTATCCAAATCACCTTCAAGTCCCGTAGGATCTCCTTCAATTCCTCAGGCGTATACCGGCGCTGTAGCTGGCCAAGGGTGTTCTCGCCACAGTCGAACAGGTAGTTTCCATGACCAGGTACTTTAAGCAGCGTGGCAGAAACATTCCGATACCTTGATGGTAGGGAGGAGCCAGTTCCCAAGGTGACAATCTCCGCGTCCTGGTTGGGTAGGTCGCGGAGGAATTCTTTAAGTTTGCTTTGGAACTTATCCTTATTAATGGTGTCGTGGATCCTGGCGCAGTGTGAACCGGCGGTTTTCCGGATATCTCGTTGCACCTGTTTGGTATCAACGTCCTCCGGGACATTAGTCTTACTAAGTTCGAATTTGGGTTGCATGCCAATTCGCAGCCCAGCAACGGCGGGCTTGAATGCTGCATTGTGCTCAATGGGTGGCTGTTTGGGTGAACCCGCTGGAAGCAGACCCTTCTGAGGAACGGTAACATTATCATGGTTTGGAACCCGATATCTCTCCGCATCAATCACGGCGAATCGGGATGTCATTATAGCCGAATTGCGGTAGGGAAGGTAGTTAGGGCAGTGGTCCGGAGACGAGATTACATGTTCGTACTGGGACATCTTGGATACGAACGCTTGTAGACGCGGATGAGCCGCAACTCCCGGTCCAAGAACCCATACAAACGCGTGGAATCCTTTCATCACCTCGGGGGTTGTCCACTCTGGCCGATCGAGGAGATTCTCAACGTACTCGGCTGAGGGGATATCCATGATCGCGATCCCGCCGCCGGGCACGGAGGGCCCAATAACCATGTCTGGAGTAATAGTCTTTCCGTCGATAGACTGGACGCTCTCTTCCTGGGTCAACTTTCCGAATTTAGGGCCCTTTTCCACGCCTAACGCGAGGGCTTTCTGCGGATCAAATTTGCCTCGGATATCGTGATGCTGGACAATGTACGACATTGAGACTTCTGACGGGGTGGTCGGGGGCAGCGTGGTAGTCGCCGCACCCGGCCACGGCTGGCGGACGAGAACATTGATGTCCGGGAGATCACTGACAGCCACATCGGGACCGGGCTTCGGGCCCTTGTACGGCTCGACCTCGTCGGTTTCCGGATTGCGAACGAAGACTTTAGCCGGCATCTGAACCTGGGCAAGGGGAGTCTCAACCAGCGCATCCAGGCGCCAGTCCGAGTTGAACATGTCAGACACCACAGCCTGTCGAACAATCTGATCCTGGACGCGCTTCTGGTACGCATTCGCAGTCTCCACCGAAACATCCGACATGGCCTCATCCTCCTGGAACTCGTCCAAACTGCGCTTCCTCGTCCTCTTCCCGCCCGCCGACGACCCGGAGGGTAGAATCGGCAACGCCCATACATTCAAATGGTCATCCGACCACGACGGCTCAGCCGTGGGCTTCCCTTTCCCATCGGGCCCCACAAACCCATTCAAATCACTAAACTCATTAACAAACAACGGCATGCCAGTCCGAAACACAAACCTCCGCCCCGTGGCGACGAAATGCGACAAATTGGGCCCGCCATGAAACGACACAGAACTCTTATGCTCCAGCTCTTCCATGGTAGCTTGGTTCTTGGCCAGCTTCCTCTCCAACACCTCCTGCATGGCCTTCCGCTGCTTCGGGTTCGTCTCGGTCTCCAGACGCCTCTGCAGATTCTCGAGCTGCTCCCGCTGCATGTCTGACTGAGCAACGGCCGAGACAGACGTCGCGTCTGCGAGGGTTAGAACCATACCAAGCAGCCCGCCCGTTGTCGCCCACTTGGTTGTGCCGGAGACGAAGACATCGTTGACGCTCATAAGGCGGCCGCCGCGCTGGTTGATTGCGCGCTGCGTGCCCTCGCCCATATGGCCGAAGATGTAGCGCTTGTCATCGAAGTGGAGGATGAGGGTGGTGCCGGGCGTGTCGGCCGTCGGGGTGGTGATGAATTCCCAGTGGTAACGCATTGGTCGTTTGCCGCCTGGCGGCGGGGGGATCTTGAAGGGGTAAAGCGAGACGGTGTTGGGGTCGGTGAAGAGGTAGGATTTTTTCGGCGTAGCCCACTTTTTTGTCTGTGTTATGGGGGGGGCGAGGAAAATGGGGGGCAGCTTGTCTGGGTCCCGGCTTGCGTTGTTTGCGAGAAGGGGATGGGGAACGTGAGTGTGGGTGACGGGACCGCGAACTATCCTCTTCGGCCTGGGGCTCTCTCGGTTACGTGAGAACGAGGCTTTCTGGATCTGGTTCGTTCTGCGAAGGAAATTCGTCAGAATCGCCCCAGCTGGTCGTGCAGCCGCCAACTTGGAAGATCTTAGAGGCCGGTGGATGGGACCGGCGCGGGGAAGGGACGGACGGAAAACGGGATTTCCATAAGATAACAAAAAATCAGACTAGACAAGGAACGGTATAGACGGCATGGAGAACTGAAAGCAGGCAGCCCGTAGTGTGAAGACGGTGCTGGGTAGAGCAGAAGTCGATGATGTCTGGAGTCGGAGGTGGTTGAAGATGACAGGGACTTTTTTTATAGCCCTAGCCGTATTCGGCCTAGCGTCATCAGCCAGCCGCCATCCACACGTTTTATTCTCTACAAAGATCAGGAACCATCGATGTTTGGTAGGTTTTCATTGCTGGAAGTATATATAGGTCTGAGATAAGTGACAGTCAAAGGTAAATAAAATAACACAAAAAATAGGAAAGGTTTCATCAACACAAAGGAAAAAGCGAGCTGTACTTGTCGAGGACGACATGTCTGTGTCAATGGAATGCAACCTAGGAACCCAAACGCCTCCACCACTCCAAGAAAAGTTCAAGTAAAGAAACGGGCAAGGACAACAGGCGTGGTGTCGCCCAGTCTAAACGCCTATTTGGTCCATCTGGATCGGTGGCAAGGAAAATACAAGGCCAAGGCAAAAAAATTAACAGCATCAACACGCTCAAGGTGCAGCAAAAGGAGATTCTAACCAAAGGAAATGCCGGTGGGGATTAAAAGTGGGATGAACACAAACGCGGGGGGGTGAGAATGGAAGACATAAGATCCAGATCGGTATATAGAAAAGGCGGAGATTTTTTTTGGCGCCATCAATGTACATTTATACTTCATTCAGATGTGATGTGACCAGCGAGACACGCTGGAAGGCGCCTTCTATGCTGGCACACAGGCGCTCGAATCGGAGCACTGTCGCAGCACTGACACCAGCGGACTCTTCGGCAGGTTCGTCGTCAACCACAAGATCGATTCTAGCGAATAGCTTTTCGGGTGTGATGCCACCAAAGGTGTCTTCGAAAGTTGGAACCGTGGAAATCGGAGAACTTGGTTGGTCAAGGAACAAGGCGAGACAAGGGTCAGACTCATCAATATCCACATCGACACAAGGTGTCGCGGATTGCGTTTCCTCTGGTTCATCGACAGGAGGTCTTTCGATACAAGGCATTTGCTCCTTGGGTTCGTCGGAGCAGATAGGCCCAACCGAGTTGGATGATTTGCCTGATAGAACGGCAGAATCAAGAGCTGGGCCCTCGGGGACATCCAATACAGCGAAAACAGGGGTGTTGTTATAGGTCATGTCGATACCGGTATTCCACCCAGGGGCGTTCACATCCATCGAGCCAAAGTCAACCGTCTGTTCAGGAACCATGACCATGCCAACCTGGCTATTCTGCATTTGAACGTCATGGTGCATCTGAGATGGATTGGCATCCTTGGGCGGCTGAGGGGCTTGCATCGGCGCGGGCTGCGGCTGCTCAGGAGGAGGCAGGCCGTTCATGGACATCTCGTCAAGGAATGACGAAAAGTGTTGTGAAGAAAGTAGCATACGGGTGAGGTCCATGAGACGAGCGTTTTCCTCCGCCAAAGCGCGATTATGAAGGCGAAGAGCGTTGGCTTCGTTAGTCTTGGCTGTGACTTCGCCCTCGAGTTGGCCAATATATTCTACCAAGTGTTAGTGATAAGTAATAGAGCACTGAATATTGGATATCATACCCTTCCGTCGGGATCTAAAGGCACGGGCTGAAACCTTGTTTCGCAGCTGACGGCGTTCTTTGCTACTAAGTTTCTTTCCTTCTTCGCTGGCCAAGAGTCTTTCATCTTCGTCCATTTCATCCTCCTCTTTCTTAGCCTTGGCAATCTGCGAAACTGTGTGTTGAGACTGGGAGTCGTCGTCGTGTGAACCAGCGCTGCCCTGTCTCATCTGGTGCAGGAGGCGAGAAATACGCTCCTCGACGAGAGGGTCGCTGGGGCGAGGTTTGTTCTGGGTCTTTGATGGCTGACGGCCATGCTGTGGTTGCTGTGGTTGTTGTGGTTGTTGTGGCTGCTGCGGCAGAGGTTGCTGCTGGTTTTGTTGCTGTCTCCGGATCATTTCTTGCTGGCGCTGTTGCTGGGCAGCCTTTGCCAGGGCGGCCTGCTGCTGATGCATGCCAGGATACATGCGTCCAACCTGATTCGGCTGGCCAACAGGGGATAGTTCATGGCCGCCAAGAGCATTCGGATCAACGAACTGGGTCTTGTAGGGAAACGCAACGTTGCCCATAGCATCGGGTTCGGAGCCCATATTCCTAAAGAAATCGGCTTCTGCGGGGGATGCAAAGTTAAAGGGGGTGTCATTGGGGTTGTAAACAGCCTCTGAGGGCAACACGAAATTGGAATTGATGCCAAAATCGAAACGGTTTCTATTGATGGCCATGGTATTGGCGAGGCCGCCTGGCGGGAGGCCAGTCTGCTGCTTGTAGGAATCATATTCATGGCTGGGGGCTGAGAACAAGACCTGGGAGGACTGGGTGTTGGGGGGGAAGCTGGCGGGACCGCTCGAGGCGGCGACGGGGGTGGAGGCCGAGCTGTGGCTGGCGGCGGTCTTGGAGCGGGAGGAGGCGGGAGAAAGGGATGGCGAGGGATACATGGAGTGGTCGTAGTTGATGAAGGAATCGATGTCGTTGGGGTCGATGCAGTTGTTCATCTGGGGCAGCGGAGACAGAGACGCCGCGGTGGACGAGGGCAGGTCTCCGGCGGTGGCCATGGTGAAGGACGGCTTAGATGGAGGCCACCATGCAATTCTGAGATGGATT
The DNA here is from genome assembly GCA_032988465.1 of Onygenales sp. PD_10. Taxonomy (NCBI): domain Eukaryota; kingdom Fungi; phylum Ascomycota; class Eurotiomycetes; order Onygenales; species Onygenales sp. PD_10. The sequence goes on along the minus strand of JANTQH010000037.1, from coordinate 19,028 downwards.
GATATTGATGATGGATGCTGAAAGGGGGGATGGAGCGGTGCCAGGAATTCGAGGACAGGCTTGGGGGTTGGCGGAGGAGGCGGATGTGGATGGGATGGGATGCGATGGGATGCGATGGGATGAGACGAGAGAAGAGGCGAGAGACGAGAGATGAGACGAGATGAGATGAGATGTGAGATGCGAGGTGGAGTGTGTTGTGTTGTGGTGGGCAAGAGTCGGGCTGACGATGGATCGTGGAAGTTGAGGTCGAGACGAGGTTGCCGTTTCGGGCCAGCGCCAAGCCAGGCGGCGGGCCACGCGTCCTCTTCGGGGCGGCAGAACCACGGCGATTGGCCGGCAGCCAGGGCGGTGAGGGCTGTGTTTTAAATAGCAGCAGCCAATACGCCAAGCCGTAATCTGTAAAGTATTCGCCTCTTTGGGACTAGCTCCCAGCAGTTGGAAGCAGGAGACGGCCGGATAGATTCAAGTTCATTCAAGTTCCACTGCAACTGATGATAGGGATATATTCATGCAGTGTGCAATGCTTCATGCAGCACAAGATCCATATTGTCTGAACCTCTCCAGCACTTCTCTTCTATCTCAACTTACTCCCGAAACTCCCACGATATCCTTATCCTCACCCTGCCCTCGCAAGCTTTGCTCAGCCACGCTCATGTCCTCCCCAGGGGAAATATCCCTATCCCTGCCCTTCCGATTGGCCCTCAGCCATTCAATTCCCGCAGGCTAACATATGCAGTGGCTTTTATTAACTTCTCCTCCTCACTTTCCACCCTCCCGCAGTCGACCGGCGCTGGCCAGCAGCGGGTACACGTCCCTCATACGCGTCCATGCAAGAGGCTTGCTGCAGCTTGATGGGATTCACAGGTTGATTCTGCTATTCCTGTCAGAGAGTCTCCTCCTCGAATTGGGGAGGGATGAGTCCCGAACACACTTAGTTGATCCACCAAGCCACACAATCGATGCGGCTGTTGTTGAATGATAGGTTAATGATAACTAATCCCTTCCTCACAACACAATGATACTACACAGTATCCAGCCATACTCACCCATCATATCCAGCCATCATATCCAGCCCTACAGTACCCCCTACACTACCGGTTATTCCTAACCACCCCTGGTTCAACCCCCCCACCAAACCCACACAGAAAACCCGGTTCAATAGTCCCTGCCCCTGGCTTATTTAAAAGAGTTCCATGGAAAAAAATACAAAGTCAAAAGAACCAAGAAAGAAAAAAGTCTCGCGCCAAGCCCCTGACGTCACCCATTCTATTTTAAGAATTTAACTTTCGACACTTCGGCACTAGTTCGGCTTATGTAAACACGGTCTTCGGATCAACATCCCTCCGGACTCCGGCTATCAGAAAAAAAAAAAGTTCCTCCTTATCGGGTAATTATCCACGATGAGAGTCATTAAATGGGCTGTAGAACTACGCATTTATTCCAATCCATAACAACAGCTAATATTCTTCAAAACCAACCTACCTCTCATCTATCTATCCACGCACACCCACCCAACAGCCAAAATAGCACTATCCCGCCTCCTCCGCGCCCCGGTCTGGGCCAAAAGGGCCAAGGCCAACCTTCAACTTCTTCCCCCCCTCCATTTCTTCTCCTTCACAAGCAGTACCACCCCGCAGCAGGGGCAGCACGCCATGGCGACGCCGACACCGACGAATAAAAAGCAAAAGCTGCTCGGGCGGGCGTTCTACGAGAGCCTGGGCAGTCCGAAGATGATTCTGGCGCCAATGGTGGATCGATCTGAATTTGTACGTTTGCATTGCATTCTTCAACTACTAGTAACTATCATTTGTGTTGAATGTTTAGAATTTACAGCGGACTAGGGCTAACGGGTGAGATCTGTGTGGTATAGGCATGGCGCATGCTAACGCGCTCGTTCATGGACGGTGGTCAACGATGTGATGGGGATCCAAACCCCCGCCCGCTCCTCGCGTACTCGCCCATGTTCCACGCGCGCATGTTCAAAGACAGCGCCAATTACCGCGAGCACCATTTCGAAGCCGAGCGGCCTCCAAGCACAAGCACAACCACAACGGCCCCCGAGAACAGCGAACCCAATAACCAGCCCCCCGCTCCCTACCTAGACGGCAACCCGGCCATCGACCGCCCGCTCATCGTCCAATTCTGCGCCAACGACCCAGCCGAGCTCCTCGCGGCCGCGCGCTGCGTGGAACCCTTCTGCGACGCCGTGGACCTTAACCTAGGCTGTCCGCAGGGCATCGCGCGCAAGGGCCACTACGGCGCGTTCCTGCAGGAGGATCCCGAGCTGATCTACAAGCTCATTAATACGCTACATAACGAGCTGTCGGTGCCGGTTACGGCCAAGTTCCGCATCCAGGAGAGCAAGGAGAAGACGCTGGAGTATGCGCGCATGATCCTTTCTGCCGGCGCGAGCTTCCTGACCGTCCATGGCCGCCGGAGGGAGCAGAAGGGGCATAATACGGGGCTCGCGGATTGGGAGTATATTCGGTACTTGCGGGAGAATCTGCCGGCGGAGACGGTGATTTTTGCCAATGGGAATATCCTGGCGCATGGGGATGTGGAGCGGTGTTTGGAGGCCACGGGGGCGGATGGGGTGTTGAGCGCGGAGGGGAATCTGTGTGATCCGACGATCTTCAGCACGCCGCCGGTGGTGGGGACGGAGGGGCCTGGGTATTGGAGGGGGCGGGATGGGAGGGGCGGGTATCGGATGGATTTTGTGCTGAGGAGGTATATGGATATTATCTACAAGTATGTATTGGAGGTGTCTCCGCCGGAGCGGAAGCCGCTATTTGTACTCGACAATACCACAGCCACAGCCACAATTACCACCACCACCACGACAAATACCCACCCGGACCCATCCGCAGACAGCGCGGAATCAGCCCTCAAGCGACCCGCACCCCACGAGGCCGAACCCGCAGGAACGGGCGCCGACGACGCCGCCCCACCGAAGAAGAAGCAGAAGCAGAAGCGCACCAAAGACACCTCCCCGCGCTCGACGTCGCCCAACCTCGTCCCCATGCAAGGCCACCTCTTCCAACTCCTCCGGCCGCTCGTAGCCAAACACACGCACATCCGCGACTGCCTGGCGCGGGCGCGGGCAGGCAACATGGCGGCCCACGAGGAGATCGTGACGATGGTCGACGAGGTCGTGCAGGCGGGCATGCAGGAGTACGCGGCGCAGCCGGAGCGGTTCGAGGAGGAGGTGGAGCGGGAGGCGGCGACGAGGACGGTGTCGAGGGAGACGGTGGCGCAGTATAAGCGGCCGTGGTGGGTTTGTCAGCCGTATGTGCGGCCGCTGCCGGAGGAGGCGCTGATTAACGGGGCGATGCAGTTGAAGAAACGGGATCTGGTTAATGGGGTGGGCTCGACGTGCGCGGATGAGGCTGGGGATTGCACGGGTGCGGCCGCGAGTGCGCTGCTGCAGGGGGAGGTGGCTGGTGGGTGAGGATGAGGTTGTTTTGATATCATATTCTCACCACCCCCTATGCCGCACCAGAGATCTCGACCTGGGTTGGGCGAAGGGACTTCAGCGGCGTGAGTCCAGCGAAGAGGATGTTCTGTTCGAGATCAACTGTCCAGAGCCGGCATATCAGACCCGGCTGGTCAGGGTATTGCACCCAGACACCACCACGCCCATCCTAGGATGGCAGAGCATGAGTTGGGAATTATTATTTTGCATTGTAGCGAGTACCATAGACAGCGAGTCTATTATTATTGCTGCTTGATAGACATATAATGAATGAATGAATATAGCACATTCAGGATGTTTCTTTCTTTTCTCTCTCCCGTCCGCCTGTTCCTTCTCTTTGTTTGTTTACTGCCATCTGCTGTGTATTGTCGCTGCCAGTGAATGGGTGAATGCTGTTCTCCAGCCTGACGTTTTGCTGGTGTTGGTGTTGCTGGCTGTGCAGAGAGCAACACTGTCTGTTCTATACAACATCTCTCTCTGTTCTCCTCCTACCCCTGAACTGCCCCTGAACTCTCCCTCCCGCACTCAACAACCAACAATCAACAATCCACCGCCATGGCCGCCCTCCACTCCTGCTCAGCCGCCTGTTCAGATCCCATCTCTGCTGCCCAGGTCCCGACGCTGCTCTCGCCCTCCCCCTCAGCCCACAGCCCGCCGCCCAAGCTGCCCAGACACCATGCCAGACCCCCCCACCCGCTGCACCATATCGCCTCCCCCGATGATGCCGCCAGCCTCACCAAGGAGCTGACGCGCGGGACGCCCACTGACGGCTGTGCCGGCCCCCTGAGCAAACCGTCCAGCCAGCAGGATGTCGCGCAGAAGAGGAGCCAGTACTTCAACGAGGTGTTCACGTCGCGCGAGCCGTTCCACACGCCGCGCCACCGCGTCAACCAGGACTCGATTGTGGTCGTCGAGCTTAAGACGAATGTCCTGGTAAGCAGAGCTGGCTACTATACTGCCCCTATTTCTATAGCTAATCCTCTCCAGGTGCAAAACGACTTCGAACTGCTCTCCGACCTCTCCTTCAACCTGGCCCAGATCTTCCAGCGCCCCGAGACCTCCATCCTCCTCTACGTCGAGCACAACTCGTGCCTCATGTTCGGCAGCTCCTACGACCCCGCGTACCTAGCCACCGTCTCCGCGCTGCCCTGCTCCGTCGCCCCCATCACCAACCTGCGCCACACCGTGCTGATCCAGGCCGCCATCCACGACATCCTCGGTATCCCCGGCAACCGCGGCGTGCTCAAGTTCGAGTCCATGGCCGAGGAGAACTTCGCCACCAACGGCGCAACCATCAAGGACGAGATCGAGCAGCTGGAGCGCAGCTCGAACGACGAGCATAGCGTGTTCAAGAGCATCTCGCGCTCCATGAGCCGCAAGATCAAGTCCAACACGTCCCATGGGAACAGCGTCGTGATGGGCTCGATCCAGCCCAGACCGCCCTCCTCCGTGCCCGCGCAGGCGATGGCTACTACTAGTACTAGTATGAGGGAGGTTCCGCAGAGCGAGAGTCCGGTCCCTGCTGCTGCGCCGTCCTCGCTGGGGAAACAGGGGGTGAAGGGGAAGGGTCGCGTTATTAAGAAGTGTCAGAGCATTAGGCAGATGTTTTTTCGTTGACTGGCTTGACTTGATGTGACTTGGCCTGGTGTTTCATTTGTGGGTACATACGTAGTAGTTACGTGATGTTGCGGCTGGCCAACATATTCCCCTGCCTGTAGTGTAGTTATCGTGTCTTTTTTTTCTGTTTTTTCTATGGGGAGCCCCAGGTGGGTAGGTGCGGGTTGGGTTGGGTTCAAGTTGTTTTTGTTTTTTTAATGTAGCTGTATTAGTTTCATAGGGATGAATATGATCTTTTTATCTGTTGTCTTTAATTAGGGGTCTTTATATATAAATTCAGTGTGAGTGGGAGATATATTTACCTAGGTATAAGAAGAGAATTGTTTACTACTAGTGGATAGACCTAAGTAAATTCTATACCCATACCCAGCTCTTAATAGCCAGTTTATTCTCAGCTGGAATGTTGTTGTTTATTTTAGTTCTGCATGTTATAAGTGGGCCTAAAAGATTATCTTTTTGTTGGTTGATTTAAGCATTGTATATACATAGCAAATCCTGGGTTTATTTTAGGTAGGTGGTATATACGGAGTAGTCTTTGGCTGCCATCTATACGTCTTGGATGATCATGATGATGATGATGAAGAGGAAGAGGAAGAGGAAGAGGAATAACTAGCTAATGAGGTAAACTTCCCCTGCATTTTCACGTACATTATTTAGTTCCCGCAAGCACAGCGCACTGGTGATGGGGGGGATATAAGAGCTGTATAGTTGCGTGAAACGGTGGTATGGTATGATATGGGCAGGGAAGGAATATCTATCTATCTATTCATGGTCTACAGAATAAGTGAATGAGTGAGCGGCCTTGATGGCACGGCATTTCCATCCAGATTGCCGCTGTTGACCCAATGATACATCCCTGGGAAATGGCAGCTATATTTATATAACTACAGTAGTTCCTTATCCCAATTTATCTACTCAACCGACCCAAACCCCCCCAACCCCCTCGCCTTCCCCAACACCATCTCCGCCAACCCCACCAGCGACTTGCTCGCCAGCAACTCCAACACCTGCACATTCGCCCCCGTCTCCCTCGCGATCCAATTACGAATCTCAATCGCGACTAGCGAGTCCAGCCCCAGCGCCGACACGGACATGGTCGCATCGATCTCGTCGACGGAGACGGTCAGGACCTTTGCGAGCTTTGCCAGCAGGGCATCGGAGAGGGTTTTGATGGCGAGGTCGCGGGAGGGGGATGCGGCGATGGCGTCGCGGAGGGGGATTGTTTCGGTATTTGCCTTCTGTGAGGTTCCGAGTGTTGCATTGAGGGCGGCGGTTGAGCGGAGGGCGGAGAATTTGGGCTCGTGGAGCCAGAAGGTGTCTGTTGAGTTCAGGTCGTCGAGGGCGAGGCCGGTAAGGCAGTGGCCGGCGCAGGAGGAGGAGAGTGTTCCTGTAATTGCCGCGGCGAGGAGGGCGAGAACGTCAGCTTCGCTGATTGTCTGGCTGCCGATGTTTTTTAGGACCTCTTGTTGGCGCTCTTTGCCGCCGTCGGCGAGGTAGCCGGCGTCTGAGACGGCGGCGAGGTCGATGGAGACTCCTGGGAGATTTAGGGAACGGCGATATGCCATGAAGCCATCCAGGAATGTATTAGCGGCGGAGTATGCGGCTTGTCCGCGGTTGCCGACGATTCCTGCGATGGAAGAAAGAGAGATGAAAAAGTCTAGTGGGGAGTTGGCGAGTGCGTGATGGAGATTCCATGCCCCTTCTACTTTGCATTTGGTGACTGCTTCGAAGTCGTCGAAGGACATGTTTTCGAAAAGTGTGTCCTGATGGGATAAGTTAGCACATGTATGTTGATTTAATAAGGAAAAGGGCACCGTACTCGAAGAACCATAGCACCATGCACCACGCCTCTAACGGGCGGTAGGTCCTTCATCTTCGTCGTCACCAGAGCCTCGACCGAGTCTTGGTCACTGACATCGCATGCCTGGATAACAACACGGGTTCCGTCAGCGGCCAGTTCCTGCATTAACTCTGTGGTCTTCTCATTTAGCGCTCCGCTCCTAGACACGAGAACAATGTTCCTCGCCCCTCGAGAAGACATCCAGCGCGCCATGCTCCGGCCAAGGCCGCCGGTTCCGCCGATTAGGATATAAGAGCCGTCTGACTGGAGGAGGCCAGTGCCTGTTTTTGGAGCTACGGCCTATTAAATACGTCAGTTTCAGCTCCAACACTCCGGCAGATCTAGATAGTCCATACCTTGACTTGATCATTGGTTTGAGGGACAACGACAAGTTTACCAATGTTCTTCCCAGCTTGGAGTGTTCGCAAAGCAACCTCGATCTCAGATATAGGATGGATAGCAATGGGCGAGATCGGCCTGATCGATCCATCGCTCGTTAGTCGGCTTATGTCGCTCAAGATTCGTCGCATCAACTGCGGGCGCTGCTTGGCAACTTTGGTGAGGTCCACAGAAGCAAACATGACGTTGTGTTCAAATGGGGACATTTCAAGGCCAGTATTCCTGGTAATATCTGCCTTGCCGATTTCAATAAACCGCCCAAATGGCGCGAGGCAATTCCAGGTCTCCCGAAGGAGCTCACCAGCCAATGAGTTTAAAACGACATCGACTCCTTCGTTGTTGGTTAGAAGTCGGATGCCAGAGGCAAATGATGCATCTCGACTGCAAAGAATCCGGTCGCTTGGGATCGAATACCGTTGCATCAAGAAATCCCGTTTCTCATCACTTCCAACGGTCACATAGACTTCCGCTCCGACCATCTGCGATATCATAATTGCAGCTTGGCCAACCCCCCCTGCTCCAGCGTGGATCAATACTCGCTCACCTCGTTGCAGCCTCGCCAGGTCAAACAGCCCATAGTATGCTGTGCAGAAGACAACTGGCATGGTTGCCGCTTCTTCGAAGGACAGATCCGCGGGAATGGGGTAGAGGCTAGTTTCCAAGCATCGTGCATAGGTGGAATAGCCACCCTCGGGCATGGCCATTACTCTTTGGCCAACCTTGACCGTCTTCACGTTGCTACCAACCGAGGATACAATCCCACTGCATTCAATGCCAATGTATGGCTGAGACAACTGGCCCATGCAAACCACCACGTCCTTGAAATTAACACCGGTGGCTTTAACCTCGATTTCAACCTCGTTTTCCGCTAACGGGGATGGGATATCATCCGCAAAAAAAAGGGAGTCAAGCGAGCCTGGGTTTTCTATTTGAAGCTTGAACCGCCGACTGGCCTGTGCGTATGGCTGGGTAAAAGTAGCCATATTCTCTGTTTCGTTGCGAATGAAGCTGTTTGCTGTATCATCCTCAATGACGCGTGGGACCAAGATACCCGAGCCATTGGATTTAAATTCGCGTTCTTCACAGGGTATTCCTTCGCTCGGCCACAAAGCATTGATGGTATCAATGACGGAAATAGCGGCGACGCTGAGATTCTCAGCGTCGATTCCCAGTGTCAAAATCTTGCCCATAGTCTCCGATCGGACGGACCGTGCGAGACCAACGGTCATCTGGGAATCCGGCATATCCTCGCGATATACCCAGAGTACACTGTTGGCGGTGAGTAATGTTCTTTTTAAACTGTTGAACAAGGAAGGGATAAGGTTCCGTAGGGAGCTTGTGCCGGTTTCAAGGATTATCACATCCTTCCCGGAGCATTCGATGTCTTCCAATCCATGGATACTCGACTGAGGAGCTAGCGTAGTGATAGCCTCGCATAGCTGTGTGGCGACGTCATTGGGGGCACCAAAAACGGCTACATGAAAGGCGGCAGCCTCAGATTCGGCATGGCCATTAATGTGAAAGCCATTCACTGAATTTGGTTCACTCAATAGTGGGTGTTTCGACAGCGGGATGGTATGGCCGTTGGTGACGGGGTGACTGTGTACGCCATTTCCATTGATGGCGGGGGTTTCGATTAAACGAGCATCACGTTGCGGAATCTGACCATTGAGGATAGTATTTTCATCTGTTGATGAAGCACACTCCTCCCGACCAACTCCAAGCCCGTTCATTCCAGTCCCGTTTTCGGCGGTAAGCAGCCCATTGGTGCTGGCCTTTGAAGTGACTAGAGGTTGCCATTCAAAACGGTAACAGAGCTTCCGCAATCGGTCATCTGACCCAATCTTTGCGTCTCGAATTGGGGTCATGATGAGGCCTTCCAAAGAGGCAACTATCTCATTTGAGTCGTGGGCGGTCATCAAAATATCAAACCGAGTAGGTTCTGGCATTGCTTGTCTCGTACCCCCCTTGCAGAAGGCCTTGACATGCTCTCCTGGCAATCTTGGCGTCTTGAGGTCGATATATACGCGTTGAATGCTAGTGGGCATGTAAAGAGTGGTTGTTTCCACCCGTCCAGGCCCTAGAATGGGCCAGACAAGATGCAAGAAACCGTCCAGAAAGGCAGGATGGACAATTAAATCTGGTTCAAACCCTTTAGGCATGACACTTTTGGTGTTTCTGACGTGGATCTCAGCGTGTGAATGTTGGCAATCAGCGAAGCAACTTTCGGCCCCCTGGAAGGTTGGCCCGTAGTCAGCTCCTAAATTTTTTAATGCCTGATAAAGTTTATCCGAGTTGATACTTTGAGTAGAGGCCGTCTTGATATTGACCATACGAGCCTGTCGATGAAGGGTCTCCATCTCGGATAAGCTGGAGATGTTCGAGGCTTTTGTATTTTGAACACGAATAAGACCGCGACAATGTTCAGTCCAGCCATGCTCGGCAGCCCAGGAGCTAATCTTGAATTCATCCCAGCTGGCTGAATATGCCCGCGAACTGTCGGAGTATGGCCGCACGGAAATGGTTGTTTCCACATCGGAATCGTCGCCCAGGACGAGTGCCGACCTAACCACCACCTCGCGTAGCTCGAATCCGGAAAACGATATACCTCGGGTTTCCGCGCGTCGTTGAATGGCTTCGATAGCCATGGACAACTATTCCTGTCAGCAAATTACCAATAGATTATGTCGAGATATACTCACATAACCAGCCAACGGAAATACTGGTAGTCCCTGCATTTTATGATCACGGAGCCAGGGAACCTCATCTAAACGGACAATGTTTCTCCACGTTGGTTCCATGTCATTAGAGTAGTTGGCAAGCACTCCTAACACGTCATTCCTCTTCCCATCTCTCGTCCGATGTTTCAGAGCAATGCGTGGCTCGTGCCAATATCGAGTGCCATGTTGCCAAGGATAGCCGGGTAAATCCCCCACAACGCTATTGTGGCGAGCATTGGTACGGGGAAAGTTGACTGCGTTCATGTCGAGATTGACTCCTTGTCGGTAGGCGGTGGCGGCAGAGTTCAGGATCGACTCCATCGCATCCGCGCCGCGGACAATGGCAGACGCGTAGAGGATCTTTGCGGTGCCCGCCCCCAGATTCTTCAGGGTGTCAATAACGGGGCCTTTCAATGCAGAATGTGGGCCAATCTCGAACAGTAGATGGGGTGGCGATTTGCTCGAGCACATTTCGCCAATAGCATCAGGGAATAATACGGGTGACGTGAGATTCTTCACCCAATACTCAGGGCCGAGCTCTGTACTCTCGACGAGGCGACCAAGGACAGAGGAATAGAATGTGGCGTTCGTTAAAGGCTCCGGATGGATTGACTTGATAGTCGAAAGGTAGTCTTCGGATATTTTGTCCATGTGGTCGGAATGGTAGGCAACATCGATTTTCAATCTCCGACAAAACAGATGCTTTTCTTGCAGGATCGACTCGAGCTCGTCAATTGCAAGGCAATCGCCAGAAACGGTAATGCTGGACGGGCTATTGACGCAAGCGATAGTAGCATACCCAGCTCGGAGTAACTTTAGGATTGGGCGCACTGTATCCTGACTAGTTCCGACAGCAAGCATAGCGCCTTTCAAGGACGGGTATCTATGCTTAAGCAAAAGAGTCATTTGACCACGGTGGTAAGCGAGCGTCATGGCCGACTTCAAATTGTAAGCACCAACAGCATATGCAGCACCGATCTCGCCAGAGCTATGTCCCACCACAGCAGATGGGCGAATACCCCAGGATTTGAACAAAGCCACCAGAGCGATCTGCAGAGCTGTGCAGGCGGGTTGGCTGATATGAGGTGCATTTATATCGGAAATATTTGGTTCCTTGCGCATCTCTTCAATCAGCGAGAAACCAGCACCTAGATCACGTAAAACCCTATCCGCCTCCTCCATCACCGAAGAAAAAACGGGATATTCTTCAGCTAATGACATGCCCATCTGAGCCCACTGAGCTCCTTGTCCAGTGAAAACAAAGCCAACATTGGGAGTTCCGGTGACCCGAAAGGCATTACCTTTCATTTGCGCCAACTGGATCCCAAGATGATCGAGAGAGGTAGTAGAAAACGCCGCCCGGTAGGTCAGATGAGACCTTCTACTACCCAGAGTATAGGCAACATTGGTGAACAGCATGTTCTCGAATACTTCTGGGTGTTGTTCGAAGTAGATTCCCAATTCTCTGGCTCGCGCTTGCAAAGCTTCGTTGCTGTTGGCAGAGATGACAAAAAGTTTGCGTTTTGTGTCAGGAGATGCGGTTAAAGTATGCTTCGAGGGCAAGGGCGGCTTTTGGAGTACTGCATGCGCATTTGTCCCGCCAAACCCGTAGTTAGAAACGCTAACGTACTTTTTCCTCCGTGGCCATGGTCGTGTGGATGACGGGACCTGTATAGGATTTGTTAGCAACCATAGGGCTCACGGAATAGAGGAACACCGACCTTCATATTCCACTCATCAAGAGGAATGTTCTTGTTGGGGGTTTCGAAATCCATATTAGGTAATATGAGATCGTTCTCCAGCATCATTGCAGCCTTAATCACCGAAATGATCCCACTTGCCCCTTCCAAATGGCCGACATTGGATTTAACGGATCCTATATATAATGGATCCTGAGGCGAGCGATGCAGAGCAAGCGCTCGATACACAGCCATTGCTTCAATGGGGTCTCCAACTTTTGTCCCAGTGCCGTGCATCTCTGCAAAACCACAGTCATTGACATCTAGATTAGCGGTTTTGTATACATGGCGGATGAGGGACTCCTGAGCCTGCCCACTGGGTTGCGTAATTCCTTGGGTTTTGCCATCCTGGTTGACGCCTGTGTTTGCTATGATGGCTCGAATGCGGTCGCCATCTCGCAACGCCACGCTCAGTGGCTTGAGAACCACCGTACCAACACCCTCGCCTCTTGCAAAGCCCGATTGTGCCCGTTCGTCGAATGCAAAGGTCCGACCTTCGTCGTTGAAGAGCCTGCTTTTATTTAGATGTCTGGATTGGAACTGGGGAAAGCGTGCAGGGGCTTACTGTGACATAGACATGGAAACGAAAAAGTCGGGAAGTACATTGAGGCGACATCCACCGACAATCGCCGCCGCCGACTCGCCACTACGCAGGCTTTGAACAGCATAGTGAAGGGCAACGAGGGAGGAGGAGCAGGCGGTATCTACCGTCAGGCTTGGTCCCCGAAAATTAAAGAAGTATGAGATGCGGTTTGACTGTAGAGACGGCGCGCAACCTGTGGCTTGATACATTGGGATCGTTTCCACATCGCGAACGTTATTCACTTCATAGTCGGCCAAGTTGCCACCAATGAAGACACCGACATTTTGGCCAGAGTATATATCTTTGGGAATGCCAGCGCTTTCCAATGCTTCAAAGGAACATTCTAGCAGTAGTCGCTGCTGCGGGTCCATTGACTGAGCCTCCTGGAGAGTAATGTTGAAGAAGGGTGCATCGAAGCGTGAGATATCCTCTTGGAGAAAGTAACCACCAGCCGGATTAAATGTGCCGGTTTTAGATGCATATGGATGGCGATATGCTTCGGAAGAAAATCGATCTGGGGGGATAGGTGACCAGCCACTTCTTCGACGCGTGCACAACTCCCACAGGTCGGTTGGGGACGAGACATGCCCGGGAAGTCGACAAGCGTACCCGACTATGGCTATTGGCTCCGATATGCCGTCGTTCACTGCAGGGTGCCCTGCTGCAGACGCAGGCTGATGGCCTTCCTCTGAGATATCGATGTTACCCATGGTGAGAATGTTATTAAAAAAAAGTGCAGGGTAGTGATTGTCAACCAGGGCGATAAAAACTCAAGAGGTTCTGTTAACGAGCTGTTGTACTCGTCTGAGAGCTGATTGTGCTGGCAAGTAAAATAGTACCGCATAACGAAATAGAATAAACCAAACTATCTCTTTCAAGAGGGGTTCTCGACTGATTGAAATACCTCTTTTGAAAATAATACGCAACTCCAACGAGACCACACTTCGGCCTTAGTCCTGAGGGTCAGCGCACATGTTGGGTACTAGTAGTTATTAGTCCTGAAGTCTAGCACACATGTTGGGTACTAGTAGTTATTGAAATCCAGCGCACATGTTGACGCAATTTTGGTGAAAAATGTTAAATGGAGCTTGGGGTGTGCCTGCAGTGTGCACAGTGCAGGAGGTGATAGGGCTAAATTAGAGTATTTAGCTGGAGGAGTTTGAGGAACTAGTTAACTAGTAAGATCTGCAAGATCTGCAAGATCGGTGGAAAAGAGGATCGGCGTGGTCAGCCACACAGACATCCCTTGGCATGAACAAAACATCAGATGAAGAAGAAGGGAACGGGATCTTGTTTTTCGCAGAGTTGAAGACAGCAGTCTCCAAAAATATCTGTTCTTACCTTCGCTTCGGTCATACTCCGTACAGGAGTAACGATATATCCAACGGACTGGCAAGCTTCTGAACGTAGTCCACATCATGCACGCCATTGGTGGATCTCTGCCAACAAGCTTTCAATAGCGGAATGCAGGAGCGAGTTCAATTTCGATAGCGCATCCCACAAATATGTGGTTATCTCATTCTCAAGGGTTATGACGTTATGTGAATATGGTCTTCGCCCTCATTCGCATGTGCCCCGATTTTTAGCAAGCGAATCACCGCAGTCCTGGTATATTAGACAACCCGCAGCCACAATGCTTTCACAGCCGGGGTGCTGTCCCTTTACCCAAATAAATGGTTGAGATATCCTGTGCGAGAAGCAGCATGCCCACCTTGGTCAAGAGATCTCCTTCGGAATAACTCGTCATGCATTTTCTATGCCTCCATGGCGCCATCGGGAATATCAACGTAAGCATATCACTCGCGGGTTATGACTGTTATGAATCCGGCGATGCCATGATAACCCCATGCATCAACTATGACGTGGTTGCTGATTGATAGCATATCAGAATATAAGCATCCAGTTAGGTACGGATTGCCGTCCCTCGACGTTCCTCGTGCAGTGACTGACTCGATAAATGATGTTAGCGCCACTTCAGCGTGAACTTGAAACTGACAAGGCCGCCGTTTTCCACTATATCAACGCGCCCGTTGAGGTGAATCCGCCACCGGGTGAGTATCCATTTCTCTCGATTGTTGTAGTCTGGTTTTTTACAACGTGGTGGTAACTAGGGTTCGGGGACTATTTCGGGAAAGGGCCGCATTATCGATGGGTGGATGACGGTGGTAACGCCGAATCCACGATTCTGAGCGAAATTCGACAGTTTCCCGTGGGCCATAACCCAGAAGATGTTATGCGAACACTGGCCCGCGATGCGGTCGTCTGGCGCAACCATCAAGCCGTCTTAGACTACCTCTATGATTTCCTGGATAGGCATCCGGAAATCGAGGGGATCGTAGGCTACAGCGAAGGGGCGTCTATGGCAGCAACGCTTCTCCTGGACGAAGACCAACGACTTCGAGAAACCGGGCGGCCGAAGCGGATCAAATGTGCCATGTTCTTTATGGGCTGGCCACCGGTTTCTCCAGATGATGCTGTGGTTCTGTGGGACGAAAGTGATCTCGTCATTGATGTCCCGACACTACACGTGGTGGGCGCATATGGTAACATGGTCGATTCCCCTAGTCAACGGACAGGAACATGGCACTGACGTGTGATGCGCAGACCCCTACCGACACGGGGCGCTGGCGCTGTTCAATGTGTGCCAGCCGGAGAAGGCCCAGCTGTTCGACACGGGCAAGGGGCATACGGTCCCGCGCGGAGGGCTGGTGGTTACTGAGCTAGCTGAAGCGGTGAGGGAGATGATCCAACTCTGACATGGCATAAGGGTTGGAGGATGGAATGTCTCGTGGAGGATGGGTGGACGTTGAAGCCAAGACCTAGCTTAGTGACTAACTGGTTACTCAGCCAGCCACGGACCACATCAATTCTCCATATTGCCACTGATAACCCCCTCAACAACTTGATGCTTTTATTCTTCAAGTGATGGACCTGAAATATTAAGCTATGGCACATATGTAATTAAACTCAATTACTTAACTACTAGTTAACTGACTCATCCTAATATATCTCTACCTCCAGCTGTCCAGTCATTGAGTCAACACATCGACGAGAGTAGTAACTGTAACTATAGTAACCAACAACATATTTATCTTCCGTCCGTTTCAAGTTCCCACCACCACATACCCGTGTATACTCAGGAGACCCAATAACTACATCAATTTAACCCAACCCGCAACAAACACAAACGGCAAGATGGCCACCACCACCACCACCAGCAGCGACAGCAGTATCATCACAGAGCTCCAGGGCGACCTCTTCTCAGACGCGCCGGAGGGGGCGGTGTTGATTCGTATGTCTTGATTTCTTTGTTTTATTTCTATTTCACCCCTTTCTTTACTATCTATATAAACAACCACGCGTCGTGAGGGGAGGGGAGGGGCTAACATTTAAATTGGGCGGGTGGGTTAGATGCCTGTAACTGCCAGGGCTCATGGGGCAGCGGGATCGCAGAGGTGTTTAAGCGGAGGGTATGTTTGGTCTAGTATCTATCTTCTGTCTATACTAGTACTACTAGTATATGTTGACACCCCCCAGTACCCAGCCGCCTACCTAATCTACCACGCCCACTGCCACTCCCACCTCTCCACCCCACAAACCCGCCCTGTCAATCCCACCACCACCACCACAGCCAGCAAAATACAACAACCACAACCCCAACCCCAGCCCCGCACCCTCAAACTCCCCGAAGGCACCGCCCTCCTCATCCCCCCCCAGCCAGCAGACTACCACCGCCAACCCGTCACCGTCCCCGCACCCCCGCGCGGACGAGGTCGGGGCACTACCACCACCACCACCACCACCACCGTCCTCCGTGGCGCGGGCAAGAAGCACTGGATCGTCTGCCTGTTCACGTCATTCAACTATGGGCGACAGCGGAGTGCGGCGGGGGTGATTCTGGAGAATACGCGGTTGGCGGTGGGGGATTTGAAGGGGCAGATTGAGCGGATGAAGATGGAGGGGGATGGAGGGGAGGGGGAGGAGGAGATGGGGATGGGGATGGGGATGGGGGAGTTGTGGGGGTGTAGGTTTAACGCGGGGCTGTTTGGGGTGCCGTGGGAAGCGACGAGGGGGGTTCTTGAGGAGGTGGGGGTGGGGATGAGGATTGTTCGGCCGGTTGGGGAGTGAGGGAGGGGGTTCTAGTATGGGATATGGGTTGGCTGAGTGTCTTGGGGGGGTTCTCTTAAATAGTACTAAGCGCCAGGGACGTGTTTCTCAGGAATCATCATTGTACCAGCGGTAGTAGTTAGATACCGCGGTCTACTTACTAGTGGTAGTAGTTAGATACCCCCCCGTCCCTTCTTTTCCCACAATTAGCCCCGCATCAGCAACGAGTTCTAGAAGGCCAAGGTAGAGAGAACCCCATCTAGAACAAAACCCTCCTAGCCGCAGCGATACCGGTTATATCCCACCGCTGCGGCGCCGTGCGGTCCATCCATTCCTGCCAATCACCCAGCCGACACGCAGGCCGCATGATCTGCGCATACTCCCAGTAATCTGGATACCAGCCCGCCCATTCCCAGTCCAGTATCCCAGTGATCCCATGCCTCTCGTCAACCATGATATTGCGCGGGGCAATATCAGCATGCGTAAAGACACTGGCGGAGGACTGTGGAAGCATTGTCAGTAGTTCATCCTTGTACTTCAGGCCGCCGCAATGGAGGTAGCGTTGATAGATGCGGGCGCGGAGATCGTCGTCGGTTCGCAGGGGTTGAGGTGGTTGATTGAGGTCTTCAAGAAGTGCATCTTCTGTTGGCGAGCCGTCGGCCAGGCCCTGGAAGAGACCGTCCAAGTGTGCTGGGCGTGGGATAGTTTGGAGTTTGGCGATGAGGTCCCATGTCTGGTTACAGACAGACTGCTTGGTTTCATCGTCCAAGCTGTTCCATGACTTGTCGAGGGGTGCGCCGGGGATAATGGTCATTCCGATATTGTTACCGCTGGGGTTAGGGGATGTGATATTGTCCCCGGCGAGAAACTGGGCGTAGATAACGCGGGGAACGGGAACTGAGGTGTGCTTCGCTACGAGTTTCATGGCTTCGGATTCAGATTTTCTTATTGCTGTCCCGGATTTGGAGATGTAGTCGGAGTCGTGCTGGAGGACAAGTCTTCCCCCCTGACGGCTGAGGACGGTGATGACTTCGGCGTGCGGATCGAGGTCCTCTGTTCCGGACGGTGGAAGGTCGAACAGCCTACCGCGCAGGAGGATGTATGTTTTGCCTTGATCAAGGTAGCCCAAGGCAAATGGCTTGCCGTTTTGTGGCGTCGTCATGTTTGCATTGCCGTCTGCGAGATGAGGGTTTATCTGAGGGTCGATCTGGCGATTCTGGTCTAACTTCAAGTCAATTTTCAGCGTAGCTAGATATCATAGGAGAGGCGGAAATCAAATAAATACTGAGTGGAATAAACAA
The DNA here is from genome assembly GCA_032988465.1 of Onygenales sp. PD_10. Lineage (NCBI taxonomy): Eukaryota > Fungi > Ascomycota > Eurotiomycetes > Onygenales > Onygenales sp. PD_10. The sequence continues at coordinate 1,250 of JANTQH010000037.1, read as the reverse complement.
ACATATGCATTCCTGGCACTCGAGGAGGCTACGCTATTCTGTGGAGTGCAGTGTGTACTAGTTAGCAAAGCAATTAAAAAGTACGGTTTTAATCCCAATCGGAAGAAGAAATGGCTGCCAGGTGGAAATCTCTCAATTTGGTCAAGTCTAGTTATTAACATATGTAGTAACCTGGGTTATAACATGCCACTGTACCCCCCCCATATAACCTCTAGTTAACTAACCTCCGTAACTTCTCCAGGTCCCAAGGTTCTAAGAAGGTCAAATGAAAAGGAAATCGGATTGGCTCCCCCCCCCCCGCAAAAACCTTACGCCACTTGAAGCATGATCGCCAAGACGGCTTTGGCAAACTCATCTATTTCTCTCCAGTCGTCCAACTTCCACGGCCCGTACCGCTTTATTCGCAGGAAATCGTTCGGGTTTTGAGGGTTGGTGGGGGTGCCTGTTCGTAGGTATGTCTTGTAGCGGTCACTGAAAGAGACGTGGGTGAGATATAACTCTTTGCCGTCCTGGGATACTAGCCAGGTTCTATCACAGTCAGTACCTCCATTAGTTCGGTTGGCAGTGGACTACATACGGATTTTGAGGTGGTATGTCATTGGCCATGATCCATGCCACTATCTCCGCATCCTCTTGCCTGCTAACCTGAGTTTCATGATTTTCTCTGTTTCCTGCTTTGGCCTCGACGATGACAAGGATGCTGGAGGTTTGAATATTGCCAAAGTAGCCATCAATACGCGCTTCGTATTCAACCTTGCCGAACTTCACCTTGAATGGGAGCCGTGTTGGCACCCACTCCGAGCCACGCCGATCAGGGTGTTTCAGAGAGAGGGCGGAGAGAAATGAAATCAGTGCTCCGTTCACAGTCTCTTCGTAAAGTTTCAGCGCCCCTCCTTGTCCCCCTAAGAGGTTCAGTACCTGTAGCTGTTGGGCCCGTGGAATTTCGAACAGCCCCAGATCAAATTCGTCACTGTCTGTGAGTGGGGTTATGTCCTTCGTCTTCTCGATGCTTGCCAGATAACGCTGATAAGGGGGGAACTCCTCCAGCCATTTCGAGGCAGCTGTATGGTACTGGGCCAAACCTAGGGGTACCAATGGAATAAACAATGGGTTGTATATCTTGGATTGTAATGTTCTCAGCATAAGGTGTTGCTTAATGCTGATCTTCGACGCCGACTCTATGGTTGTGGCCCCATCAATCGTAAAAATTGTGTGGTTCTGGATTCCATGCTTCTTTACCCCAAGTGACC